>LAPY01000355.1:0-13149 GCA_000970635.1 Eragrostis tef | reverse complement strand
GCGGCCGTGCCGAGCGCCGGCGGCGTGGGCGGCGGCTCGCTGTTCCTCCCGATCCTGAACATCGTGGCGGGGCTGAGCCTGAAGCGCGCCACCACCTACTCGTCCTTCATGGTCACCGGCGGCGCCGCGTCCAACGTGCTCTACAACCTCGTCCGCACGGGCGGCGTCGGGCGTCTGATCGACTACGACATCGCGCTGCTGTTCCAGCCGTGCCTGCTCCTGGGCGTCAGCATCGGGGTGGTCTGCAACCTCATGTTCCCGGAGTGGCTCATCACCGTGCTCTTCTCCCTGTTCCTCGTCTTCTGCACCTACAAGACGTGCCGCGCCGGCGTCAAGATCTGGAGGGCCGAGGGCGGCGGCGGAAACAAGGAGCCCCTCATCTCCCGGGACGGCAGCCTGGTCGAGAGCAGCGTCGGCGACGGCGCGGGGTTCCCGTGGAAGGACGTGGCGCTGCTCGTGGTGGTCTGGCTCTGCTTCTTCGCGCTCCATGTCTTCATCGGAGATAAGCACGGCAAGGTACGTACGTATGGCTCAGCTACGCGACGTGTTCTCACGCGCGGAAGCCTCTCCCGACCTGCCGTTACAATGCAAAAGCGTAACTGCCGCACCGCTGCTGAGCCACGAAAATGACACCACACGTCACGGCAGCATTCGCGATGAACCGCACTCAAGGCACTGGTACCAGTACCACTGTGCCGATGACCATGAGCACACGCACATAGAGTAAAGGTACTAGCAACGGAGAAAAGGATCGCAGAGTACGTGAGGCCAAGCGAGAAAGTAGAGTGCCTTTCGTAATCTCGGCGCCTTTTCAGTTGTCACGTTATTGTTTGCAATATGCTCCTTTGTTCGCCATGGTGGAAAGTAGGGGCTGGGGATGGACGGATGGTCCTCTCCGTCGTTGGATTTCTTTCGCGGCACCAGTGGAATTTCGCGAGTCGTTTTTACTCGACAGGAACTGACCTTATCGCACCTCACCACGCGTGCCATTTATTTACCTCCATGTCGACCAAGACCTAGATTATGTCCAGCTACGTACTAATCTCACATAAGCTGTCCCGTTCTGTCTGGAGAAAAATTAACATAACAAGGTGCGTCTAGGTTCATTCCAGATTTAACTACTAGCTTGGAGGAACAGCTAGTGGAACTTTGATTTGTCATCGTCAAATGGCCTGTTTGAAGCAGGCCGACATCGCCGTGGGCCACGACTATTATTCAAAATCCGTGTCAAAATCCTTTTAAAAAACTTTATGCGTCTCCATGTTCGTTGTATACCGTTTCAGAACAGAGAGCACTGGAGACGTCAATGGCTAGTTGGCAAATGGCAACTCACATGATAGTCATTTTTAAAGTACATACATCATAGATAGCCATTTCAATTGGCAGATATATGCCCTCATTCAGATATTTCATATAAATTTGATCTTATCTGCGCAGGGTGTGATCAGGATAAAACCCTGCGGCGTCGCGTATTGGCTTATCACCTTGTCTCAGCTTCCTTTCGCTGTGGCTTTCACATGGTACATTATATACGCCAAGAGCAAGAAACAAATTGTTCATGACCAAGAAGATGCCAAGGTTCGCGAATTTGTCTTTATATTATTGTTGATTTGTGATAAAGCAGCTTTTACCGATCATGGCATGTCATGTAGGAAATTCTGATGGACACTGGAGTGGAAACGTTGCCGTCACTTACATTCCCACTTGCCGCTTTTGTCACCGGGGCTCTGAGTGGCCTCTTTGGCATTGGAGGAGGGCTACTTCTGAACCCTGTTCTTCTTCAGATTGGAATTCCGCCGCAGGTATTTTGGTTGTTAACAATGTATGACAAGTTTCCTGTTGATGCATGCTTTGCAATCTCATTAATTCATCATTTGCAGACGGCGGCAGCTACCTCTACATTTATGGTCCTGTTCTGTGCCTCCATGTCCATGGTTCAGTTTATCCTGCTAGGCATGAGAGGCATCGCAGAGGCTTCCATTTACGGTGGGATATGCTTTGTTGCTTCAGTTGTTGGATCTGTTGTGATTCATCGGGCCATCAAGAAGTCCGGGCGGATCTCGCTGATTGTGTTCCTGGTTACTGGCATCATGGCACTCAGCGCTGTGATAGTCACCTGCGTTGGAGCACTAGATGTATGGGTGCAGTACACTTCTGGAGCATATATGGGCTTCAAGTTACCATGTACACATTGAGTGTGAGGTGCTTGTTTTTTTGAAGGAACTGGAAGTGAGAGGTGCTTGTGTTTGTATCTTCTTTCGACTTGGCCTTTTAGGCTATTTCTGAAGGAATGGTTTGTCCTCATGCTGTCGTTGGGAGCTTATACATATTTTCACTGATTTTCCCCCTGTTCCATGAACTATCGGAAATAAGCATGATTGATTTGACAAGAATTCAGCTTTAAGTTTCATAAAAAAAAAGAATTCAGCTTAAGTATGCCACGATGGGGGGGGGGGGGGGGGGGGCGGGCAAACTCCATATTAAGTTCAAAAATTTGCCAAATTTGCACCGTTCGCTTACACCATGTTTTGGTTTCTTGATCTCTTAGAAAATTTGGACATAGATTCAGCAATGATCTTTCTTTTGAGGAGAGTACGACTGCGTTTGGTAGCTCAGCTGGCTGGAGCTATGGCCTTTGGTTACGTTTATAAGATGAACTAATAAGTTGGTAGTTGCCACTTGCCAGTTTTGCCGAGCTTGCCGTTCAGCCAACCGTGAACACCACATAATAATTGATTTAGGATTCTTTTGTGATGGAAATTGCGTGGATGCCTGTCGATCGAAGGGGGAGGCACTCATCTGCGCGCAAATTCACTTGCTCCTGCAGCCCTAGACTTACCTACACATGAATTTGTCGCCGGTAAGTGGAGCAATGGAGTTCGCACAAATCAGATGTGGGAAGAGAAAGAAGGGACCAGCTGGTTGAGCGATGCTCCTCAAAAGCGGCGTTTAGCGTTGTGTAGGCTAGGCGAGGCGGTGGCCCTTACGTGAGGCTCCTTGGCTGTGAATGGCGGCCCGAGCCCCAGCTCCGCCACTGGCCACGATAGGTTTAGTAGGATTTGCTAAATATAGTCGGGTATTGTGAAAAATATAGTCCACTCCCACCCACCCACCCAGTTGGTTGCTACATTACAAACAACAGTAATTTAAACAACATTCAGCATTTTTTGTCTAAGTGCCGAGGCCTTCATACTTCGCTTGAGAATGACAGGGTCATTAGTTTTGAGAAGAACCAATAAGAACAAGCCAGGCATGATGTCGCCTCCAGAAACTATATAACTTATATGAATTGTATGCACCGATTGAGTTGTTGATTAAACCCATATAAAACTGCTGTTTGCGCCTCCAGAACCTTAACACTGTTGACAGATAGGCAAATTAACCTACCACGTGGAAAGAAACAAGCGGTTTGGATCTTATACTATAGACTCATGCGACTCCTGCTGTTTTGGTCCGCGTTGCGTGTATTGGACAGACAAGGCTAAAACCAAACGGCCTACCAAACAGGCTACAAAAACAAGGAGGCAGCACGAGGATCGCCATTCACCTCCAGAACACTGACAAGACGAACTCCTCGCTGATCCCCACCTCTGCCGCCAGAATGGCCAACTCGACGGCGTTCCTGTCTCAATGGGGATCACATCAGCATCTGATGGAACCCGCGTTCCACGGCAGCCTCGGCACTGTTCTAGCGTGCGTTCTCTCCTTCCTGGCCGCGGCCATGTCCAGCGCGGCGGGCGTGGGCGGCGGCTCGCTGTACGTCGCGATCCTGAGCATCGTCGCCGGGTTCACCGTGAAGACGGCGACCGTGTTCGCGAGGTTCATGGTCACCGGCGCCTCCCTGTCCAACGTGCTCTACTCCGTGTACCTCCGCGGCCCCGGGCCCGGCGGCGAGCCTCTGATCGACTACGACGTGATCGTGGCATCGCAGCCGTGCCTGCTCCTGGGCGTCAGCGTCGGGGTGATGCTCAACGTCATGTTCCCGGGGTGGCTCATCACCGCGCTGTTCACCGTGTTCCTGGCGTTCACCACGTTCAAGACGTACCGCACGGGGATGAAGAAGTGGAGCGCTGAGACGGCGGCGATGAGAAGCAGGGCGCAGGAGGAGGGTGGGGAAGACGCGGATGGGACGAAGGAGGCGCTTCTTCCACGGAGGCCAGGAGTTGGACGTCAGTGCCAGTGGGTGGACATGGCGGTGCTTGTCGTGGTCTGGCTCTGCTTCTTTCTCGTGCACCTGGTCGTGGGAGGCAAGGGCGCCAAGGTATGGGAACAATCTTTTATGATTCACTGCATATTTAACACTTTGGAACTTGAACCTAATTTGTTTAACTGTTTGTTGTAAACTAAACGAACTTTTCATGTACTGTCTGAAATCTATGTTGATGGTTGAGGCCTAGTTTTCATACCATAAAGCAAAGTTATGTTTTCAAAGTTTGAGAACTCTTTTTTTTTGGAAAGCCAAACTTTGAGAACTCTGAGGAGGACATTGTTTCTTCAGGGAGTTGCAGACATAAAGCCATGTGGGGTCGCGTACTGGCTCGTCACCGTGGCCCAGGTCCCTATCGCCGTGGCGTTCACAGCATGCATCGTGTACCAGAAGAGAAAATCATCGCACACTAAGAACGGTGTACTCATAGTTGACGAGGTGCCGCATCACTATAAAACCGATCGAATTTTGGTACCAAAAGAAACTAGTAGCACTATTTTCCTAACACTAAATCTGTCTTTGAATGCAGGCAGTTTCAGGGAAGAAGAGCAGGTTGCATGCTTTGCCAGCGTATGTTTTCCCGGTGGCTGCTCTGCTTACAGGCGTCATGAGTGGGCTCTTCGGCATTGGGGGAGGCCTACTCCTCAACCCCGTCTTCTTCCACATTGGAGTGCCTCCAAAGGCAAGATCGATCATTTCCATTCGTCCCCACTTCCATTGAACTAAATCCTTATTCAGAAGTGTCAACAGGTAGTTAGCATGAGTACCTAATTACTGAGACGTGTCAATTCCGAATTTGTGCAGACCGCGTCCGCGACGACGATGTTTATGATTCTTTTCTCGTCGTCGATGTCGACCGTCCAGTTCATGATCCTGGGAGTCAGTGGGATCGTGAACGCGGTCGTGTACGCCACCGCCTGCTGCGTGGCGTCCGTCGCGGGGCTGGTCGTGATCGAAAGAGCCATCAGGAGGTCCGGAAGGGTGTCGCTCATCGTGTTCGCGGTCGCGACCATCATGGCGCTCAGCGCCGCCGTGATAGCTTGCTCTGGGGCCGCTCGCGTCTGGGCGCAGTACACCAGCGGGCAGGACATGGGGTTCAAGCTGCCCTGCTGAGAAAAAAGAGGAAAATTACTACGCTGCACATGTTTGTGGCTTGTGAATGTTTAGAATAATCTTCATCGCGGATTGCCGAATCCGTTTCCATACCCAATCCCAAGAAATAGACGTGAGGAGATGTTAGAAGAACTCGTTCCCTTTCCCTTTCCCAGGTCAAGAACAAGAACACATAACACAAGTATATAGGAGGGAGTCATCTTCTCATTAGCCATGCTAGATGTACAATACTTCTTTATATAGGTATAACCCTTCAGGGGTATATTTGGTATGAGCCCATTTAATTCTAATTGAGGAATTCTTAACACCTCCCTTGGGCGAATACCGCGGCATACTGATGTCTCGTTAAAACTCCTAAAAACCCAGTGGAAAAAATATGGAGAAAGAGTACATAATTGCCGCTAATGCATTTGCATACTGTTGCCTCGTTAAAAACCTTATGTGAGAAACTTCGGAAAACTCACTAAGAAAAAAAGAGTACAACTAATGTCTTCAGGACAAATTATGATCTTACTCTAAAACAAGGGCCAACCGTCAGGGATGTGCTCCCCCTGAACCTTGCATTATAGCTTCAAACACTTTCTGCAGAAGCATGAGCATAGATATACGTGGAACAATCATTTATAATGCAAGTATTGTATTCACAATGTTCAACTGATATTACGTATCGATGAGATGAAAACTTGTGTAAACAAAGAATAACCTCATATGTGTGAGTGACACTAGTATATTAGATCGCAAAATTCATGATGGAGCCTTCAGGACAACATTTGATATTAGTGCCTTTTAGGTATACTTTGAGACATTAAAAAAATCTAGTACATGGTGGCGGTCAGAATACAGTAAGCTCCCCCTGACGACAACATATGTTTTTTTTTTGATACTTAAGGCGTGTCTGTATTTCATCATGAACAAATTACAGACACAGAGGTCGAAAGACCCCAGAACATGCACTCTAACAAGAAGAGTGTAGCGAAGTGGTGCACAGCACCGAACACCAGACCGACAATCCTACCAACGTATAGTTCACGTGTCCGGACAAGCTCGGACATGTGTAGCATGTGGCAGGAAAAGGAAAAAAAAATCCTAGAGAACAACGACAGTGAAACCCAGGAGCTGTTGTCAACGGGCTGGCTGCCGAAAGATCGCCGGATCCTCGCTGCAATAGCGGAGGTTGGTCGAGGCATGTACTTCCTTTGTAAATGATCATCGTCGGTGAATGTTGATGTGGTTGAAATTCATCCGGACGCATAAGGAAGGAAAGCACATCAACTCTAGGTGGCGAATCTCTTGGAGCTAGACTTACTGGATCCGAGTCGCATCGGACTGAGCACCCGTAGCGGTCGTCGCCTATAGAGGCTCGAGTACGGCTTGTCGTCGACGTGGACGTCGAGGAGTCAGATACCATCGAAGAAGCCGTGAGTCGATGTTGATGGCGTGGTGGAGCAAGATGTCGGTGAAGATTTGCATTGGTGCTTGGAGTATGAACATGAGCCAGCGGAGGGAGCGGAGGTAACGGCGCAGGCCGACGGCAGGCGAGCCCCCTCTTGCAGAGGAGACCAGCAGGGCGAGGCCGCACAGTCACGGCAAGACTTGCCATGGGTTGTGGGTGGTGCTTAGCCCTCCCAGCCAGTCCTAGGTCTTGTGGAACACCATACTCGATGACGCTCAGCTCGTCTACCCGAACATGGCCGGATAACACCTCCAGATGGCCGGATCTGGAGGCTTGCCCGCCGGCGGAAGGCGGAGTGGAGGCGAAGTCCAGATCTGCCCCCGGGTCGGATCTCCGCCGCACAAGAACAGGGGCCTCCCCCACCCTTGTTGTGGCTTGCCAGGAGACCGGCGCACAAGGGGAAGGCCGAAGCGCGGCGATGGCGGCGGCGGAAGGCGCAACAGAGGCAAGATCTGGGCGGGGTGGAAGGGGATGGAGGCGGAGGGGGGCGGATTTTATTTTATTCGGGCTCACCTGAAGCTCCGGTTGACCACCATGGAAGCTGCCGGCGACGGGCAGGAGCTTGACGACGACGGCGATGGCGAACCGGAGGCGGAGGGAGCACAGGCGGCACATAGGCCCAGATGCAACAACAGACTAAGCAAAAAGGCAAACTAACACTAGATCTACAGGAGGGGGGGCTTCCCTCTCCTTTCCACCGCCGGCGAGGTCGCCGGAGGGGAGGAAGGAGGGAGGGCCCGACGGCGGCCGCGGAGGAACCCTGGGGAGTTGTTTTCGCGAGAGCGGTGCGCGTGCGAAAGAGAGAGAGAGGTTGTTGCCTTCCAGAGCACCACCAGCGGTTGGAGTGACGACAACATATGTTGAAGTCTTTTCATTGTGTGTCCTTTATAGAAATGCTGGTTAGCAGGATCACTAGTGAAAATACAAAATTTTCACAACATGTCTTCTAGACATTTATCTCAATGTTCTTGTAGAATACTGAGCAAAGAGAGCATTGGGAGCATGTATGTGCGACAGAAAGTGATAGCTCTTTCAGAGAACTTAGGAGGGTAATATAGTTATAATTGTGTGTATCTTCTATGAACGCGCTTCATCAAGTAGCTCCAAGCTTTCATGTCATTGTAACTTTTTCCGACGGTGCAATAATAGTCGACTTCCTTCAGGGATTGATTAATGATCTTCAAAGATCATTATAGCAGTTACACAATAATAAAATTAAAATATATGCATAGTCTAACAATTTGGCACATTGGGGATATAAGTTGCCAATAACACCACTTATACCTTCTGGGTTTTAGCTCGAGGATACCGCCATTCAAGCCATAGAGCATCATATGCATGCGTAAATAAATCATGAGTGGATATGCATATTCCTATTGACGCTCGAGAGGTTGTATATCAATTTGGCACACTTCGGGTGTTTATGGTCCTCGTCTCATTCACTATCGGGTCCTAACGGGTCAAGGTCCATTAGGACTATACAACTGGTGTATTTAGACTTATCGAATGTTTTATTTCTTAAAAAATATTCCATCGAGGAATAATTTTCTCTGCGGGAGACTTGTATCTTCTTCGGGGAGACAATATTGGTATGAGATTTACATGTTACAACATATAAATATATATACAAGTCCTTCTGGGATTATCCTTTATGGATTTTCATTATCTTTCGAACTGCACGTTCTAATTTAAATCATTTGCCAGATGTATTGCATAACGGAACATTATTTACTCATCATGTAGGGATTGGTCTCTTTTGTGACCTTTGAACCATCACCTTTCACCACCTACATAATGACCCAGAGTGTCCAAACATCAGGTTTGTGACTTTCACTTAGTGATTTTGGTTCAGCCTCAGTTGCATACTTTATTTGACCCGATATGAGTGCTTCGAGCACTCGTGCCTAGGACTTTGTTCCGGATCCGATTCTCCTTAGAGAAGTTTAGCAATTTGCAGAAGCAATATAGTGTCGACACATTTTTTCCACTTAAACATTCAATAAGGATCTTCTTCATTTCCCAATATGAAAGATCCATTGTCGTTCCGTGTTTCCTAGCACTAGTGAATGTGCGCATTGCTAGGATAAGTCTCTTAATGAGATACCTTCAGGGTTAGCTTTATTCTAGAGTAAGATTTTCTTTAAAACTTATAATTTGACTAAGGCCAAGGATCTTCTATTCACAAGCGTCCCCGCAAATATGAATCCAATGCCAACAAGTCACATTAGGATAAAACATTAGATCCCGGGTATATCCATGTCTACTTCAAGTAGTAGTATTGTATTTACTTCAAATAAAACTCAATTTGCTTACTCCTCAATAAGCTATTTCTGGCAAACTCCACACTTCTAGTATATAGGAGTGAAAGCTAAACTACAAGTTAAGCCTGTGCGTTTTAAATTATCAATATCAAGGCATTTCATAAAATGGCCATTTCTCTCCCCCTAATGCTGAGATATTTAAAGAAAGGCATACTAAATGTCCCCAAAAACCAACTTCTAGTGGCGTCTAAGTATGCCTCCGGCGGTGATATGTTTGGAAAATCCTACGCACTTCAACAAGAGGGATGTTTTCATGTATATGCAACAAGCTTGGACTTCAGATTGATGCACTAAAAAGGAACAAATTTCATATTCTCTTCTACTAGAGAGTTATCCTCAACTTCAAGTTGGGACCCACACTTGCTGGTGGAATGCTATTTATGTGTTTGCAAATCAATTATTATTACGAAGTACATTATTATATCAATGTTTTTATACTTCACACCTTATGCAAGTTGTGCTACAACACCTGTCAGAGATGGCAACGAAAATTCTTCAGGGCAAAAGCATACCAGCTGCCAAATAAATGATGGATGATATAATCATCATCTATATAGACCTTCATGGTCAGGTGTCTTAGAAAACAAATAACAATAGCACTATGCATTATGATGTGTCGAGCAGCGTACACATACACATGATAGCAAATTGTGCTGCTCGAATGGCCTTCTAGGCCAAGCAGTCTCATGCAAACCTAGTCCAGCTCTTTTATATATTATTGTCCAAGATTGACCCAATTACTCATACCATTCAAAAATTGGGTTATTAACATAATAGTTATTGCAACATGTTACTTGTCTTGGTAATTCTATTTCAATTCATCTTCAGAATGAAGAGAAACTTTAGAATTGAATAGGTAAGATCAAAAGAATTCCTTTTTTTAATCTGGGAAATATTTATCTCATGCCAAGTTCTCAACAAAGCAATATAGAAAAACAAAATTGCTCAACAAGAGCATAAGTGACCAGCATCCTCCTGGGACGAACTGAAGCCAGACAATTCAACTCATGACATCTTAGATTCAAAAAAAAATTGAGGTGGTTACTACAGGTTTCTATATGTTCTTCGTGAACCTGGTTTCCCAGTCAACATATAGGTTGATGTCATTTAGGACAACCTTGCCGTCAAAATCCATGTGGCTTTCAGGGCCAGGATTGGCTAATAAAGGGACCGTAAATAAGTAAATATATGATCCAGTTAGCTTCTGGCTTAGAAGTGATATGAATTTATTATCTTTCTTTTTAAACAACAATTGTTTGCACGAAACCTTGATTTGGTGTAAGGGGTGTGGACATATGGATCTGCTGGCGTAAATGTCCATTTTCAAAGTAGTTTAGCTACATATCCCCTACCAATCCACCACATATGTCCTTCATGGATAAATTTTACCATTTTTTGGCTTATTGTTACATTTTCAAACATAGTCTATAGTTCCACTCATCATGGCATGCGATCTTTTCAGCGATGGCATATACGTTTGTGATTCTAAGAGTTCATATGCACTTCAGGAGCAATTGTTATTCATATATGGACACAAGGAGTATGATTCTTCATCAGGAAGAACACTTTTGCTTTTGCACACAAACAATACAAATTATCTTAGAGTACATCAGTAAGATTATAGCAACTTCATGTTACTACTAGAGGGTATTCATATCTCAGGAACTATGTTTGAAAAACACAATAGAGAGTGAGATGTCATGCTTTTCCATCAGCAAAGGATAAAATATGTCGACTTCAGGTACAAACTGACATATGTCACATGGCCAAGGTAAGGTTTTGAGTGCATTTTGTCGCAAGGATAATAAATATGAATTTAATGTCAGATGAGCCAAAGGTTTCATGCACATTATTTCAATTTTACTTCTGGAAAAAAAATTGAAGCATGAAGGGAGCATAGAGTGTCCAGGTGTTATCTATAGCCATATATGTATTCTTTAATTTCCCAGATTTTTTCCAAGAATTATTACGCTTTCTTGTATCTATAATGGTCTTCAGGTAATACTTCGGGATTATATAACCCCTATAAATATATAGACACAAGAAATGGAAGGAACAAAAAAAATATCAAACCCATAATGGGAGGCCGCCAAGGGGTGCGAAATTGAATGATCACAATTTATGGAAGCATATAAACTAGAAATTCTGTTTCTAGCATTATTAAGTGGAAATGGCATCCAATTTCAGCAATTATGCTATAAACACAGGGATAAAAACCATTGTAAGGGATAGAATAAGGTGCTTCGAGACCTATGTGCGAACTCCACGAAGATACAGGAATGAGAAAGCTAGATAGCCACACACAACAGAATTCAGCACACTGAAGTACCATAGCACATAACTATTGCAAATAATAGCAGCTCAAACATAATATCCGCAACTATGAAGCAGCATGAGCTAAATCAATATACTTTAGGAGGTTAAAACGCAACTTTAATGCTGAAGTTGTACATAGAAATAACAAACACTTCGAGGTTTTGGTAAAGGAACACTACTGTTGAGATACAAAACAGAACGGTGGCTGTTGGGCCAGTTCTCGTTGGTGCATCCATAGGAATAGTGCGGTAGTAATTTGTAGCTCTATCATGCTGGGCACCTCGACGCCCTTTGCCTTCGGGGCACTGGCGCTCACGATATCTGTTGCGGAGGCACGCAAAGTGCTCGGCACTGTGCGGCGAGCATGGTGGCGATACAGGAATGAGGAAGCTAGATAGCCATACACATCAAAATTCAGCACACTAAAGTACCATAGCCCATAAATATTGCGAATAATTGCAGCTCAAACATAATATCCGCAACTATGAAGCAGCATGAGCTAAATCAATATACTTTAGGAGGTTAAAATGCAACTTTAATGCTGAAGTTGCACGTAGAAACAACAAACACTTCCAGGTTTTGGTAAAGGAACACTACTGTTTGAGGTACAAATCAGTACGGTGGCTGTTGGGCCAGTTCTAGTTGGTGCATCAATGGGAGTAGTGCGGTAGTAATTTATAGCTCCATCATGCCGGGCACCTCGACGCCCTTTGCCTTCGGGGCACTGGCGCTCATGATATCTGTTGCGGAGGCACACAAAGTGCTCGGCACTGTGCGGCAAGCATGGTGGTGCCGCTTCAAGCTTGCAGCGACGCGCGGTGACGATACTTCAGGTGTCGCGTGATGCACATACGGCGAAGGCTGCATACGGGCGTGAAGGACGAGCATGTGGCGTGCCGGCTTGAGCTGCAGTAGAAAATATGGCAACACGGCGGCTGGAATTGCCACGGGTTGTGTCGCACGCTCATGCAAGCTAAGTAACACGCGTAACATGCCACTACGTTGCCAGTGTGATACTATAAGGCATTAATTAGTAGCCATAGCAAATAAAGGGAACAATCCAATGACATGCTGATTTCACTTTTGGCTGCATGGCATGCAGAAAAAACACGGTGCACAAAAGGCAACTCTTAATAGCGATTGATTTGTGCTTGCAATATCTTAGGTAATAATCTGCTGGATTAAGAAATACTGAATACGGAAATTACTGACGGCCAATATCATACAATAGATAGACATTTCCATATCGTGTGCATGCAAAGTTCTCGCAAGACGGCTTCGGGCGCTGCAGGTGATGCGAGCAAGGCCAGCACTTGCTAGCATCAAAGAGCCGTTTGCCGCGGTAGGGATGCGTACACACAAGAGCGGAAAAAATGTTGTAATAACGCTATTGACGGTAGGGAACAACACAAAATAGACAAGAGGCAAGACACAATGTAGGGTGGAGTTTTCTCTTTATTATTCTGAATAGAGTTGTGATTACAAAACTGGGGGTACTCCACTATTTATATGCGGAGAGAAGGTCCTCCTTTCCTACTAGGATAGGGACTCCTTTGGTAAAGTGCCCACACGTGGACTCAGACTTGGATAGGTTCTCCTAGAACTTCCTTTCTTAGTCCAGCTAGAGTAAATATGATAACACTCCCCCTTGGGCATTTTATGACTACACACATGTCTCATTAAAAACTCCTTAAAAATCCAGTGGGAAAAAATGGAGAAAAGAGTACATGGTACCGTAG
>LAPY01000354.1:173215-189536 GCA_000970635.1 Eragrostis tef | reverse complement strand
GGCCCCCTCCCCCCCCTCCCCCCCCCCCCGCCGCCGCCGTGTTTCTAGGGTATTCAGATGCTGTCAGCTTCTTCGTCCTCAAACCTGCCAATGCAAGGAACAGGGAGTTTCTAATCGATTATGTTCCTTCCCTCCGATTCATTTCGAGATCAGTATTTTTTTTCTTTTATTCAGCTGTTTGCTCTTGAACTCTTGCTTATTGTTCACTCAGAGATGTGTTTCTTTTATGGTTTCCGCTAAACTACAAATCGAGCAGCAAACTGATGTTTCCCTCCAGCATGATTTTCCGTGTGCTTGGAGGATAGCAGTGGTGCTCGGATATGAATCAACCATGGAGTTTGTCAGGCTTCTCGTGCCACCCTGTGGCCTTGGAGTTTGGAATACTCTCCAACATTTGATTTCCTGCGGACTCTTGAGGAGCCGCCAATTTTTCGACAGATCTGATGAACCATGGTTAATTAAGGTCAATAAAAGAATTCTTGGTTGCAATAAATGGAAAGTTGCACGCTTCAGTTCTGTGAAGAAAACGGCGAAATTAGAGTAGTTTACCACCGTATGACAGTGCTATCTACTTGTTGACTGGCCGGCACGTCAAATTCTAATTATAGATAGAACTGCATCATTTGCCATACAGTTTTCTTTTTGAGGAACACTACGTTAGGCCTTCAACGGCGAACCTGAACAATTTGGCATTAATCAGGTTTAAAATCCAGGATTATGAGTACAGGTGATGGGGGATTGTATATGAAAGTGGTACCATACATTGTGGTGTTAACTATTAAACAAATAATGTGCTCACAGGAATCTTTTCGTTAGTGCTTGACGGAATTGCTAGATGGATAGTAACTGGAGCATACACCTCTTTAGCGATGCTGTTACAGTCGCACTATGCTGCGCAGTGCGCACACGAGCATTACACGCACTATCGACTCCGTAACAATCCTAATGACTCTTGGCGCTGTTGGATTTACGAGAGGAAGTAGAAATACGGTTCATCCGTTACTCGGAATACTGATCACACTATGCATGCCCGCTAAACTCTTTGTCAAACCATGCAGACTTTTCCGCTCTGATGCTTCCTGTGGAAAGATGACAGAGTGCCTCCACCTCTCATAATCTGCACGTCGATTTTGTCGGGCTCTTAGTGGTAGTATACAAGTGAAGTATTAGCATTTGAATTATGGCATTTTCTTTGATTTGCCATAGACCTTTTTGTTGGCGAAGAAGGTCCACCATGTACATTCGATAGCTCTAAGGGTCAATATATTTGTACAGAAGTGGTAGCACATTATTTATTTATTATTTATTGGAAAGAAAGTGGTGCCAAGCTAGTTTTTAGAGCTTGGGCCTCATTCATAGCGTTCGAATTTGAAACAAAAATTGCCAGGTTAGAAGCTCATTAAAGTCCATGAGAAATTGAGAATAATTCAGTGTTTCCAAACACTAAAGGTCTATATCCTTCAAAAAAAAAAGTAAAGATCTACTTCTTCGTGTTGAGCCTGATCATAATGAAACAAGCACAGTCCATTGCACTAGTGGAAAATCCATTGCACTTGGGGAGAAGAGGAGATATGCGGAACACATGGGAAGATGATCTTGCGCATGTAAATGGGGCAGAAATTATTGATGGCGCACTCGGTTACCACTTAACCTGCACTTGGAGGGCGCCCACGGTCTCTAGATTATCTTCGCTCGCCAGTCCGTAGCGTTCATGGCGTATTATGTTGCGCGTGCGTTAATGCAACTGAAAGCCCGGCCGGAAACGTGCCGTCCAAATTGCATGCCTCTGCCAATCCTCTCTAGAGCGCGTGCATGCCGACATCGAGCGGAGCTTAGCCATTTGGACCATTTTCTCTGCGTGGAGCTTCGGCTTTCCAAGCGTGCGATAGTGTCTCAATGGAAGCGCCATTACATATAGGAGTGAACGAGTGGGCGTGTTAATATACTGCCTTCTGCTTTTAACTGGTGACGTTAGGTTAACTTTCTTAGCTCACTGCTGAAATTCAATTTGTTCTGAATTCATCATCAGTTAAAAACCGGAGGGATTACACACACACACACTAGTAACTAGTAAGCTTCGACGTAACTTCCTTCTTTAGTACACATGTGACTTACTACAAATGTGGCAAGCCTATTTGACCACATTTGAAATTCATGGCCACGACTGAACCAGAGGTTGAGGTTTATCGTCATAGCTTGTTAGTTGTTAGTGAATTTCCCTCAATTTTTTTCTGTCCAATGTTCTGGGTGGTCTAGTGGTGGCTTTCATCAGAACATTTTCCGTTCTGCTTTTATTCGTTGGAGCCGTGCCAGTGTCATTGTACTAAACCTATTGGGTAATCCTGTCGGTAGGAAGTTGTAGGAATGCAAAGCCACCACAAACGGACGAAATAAATAGTACTACTAGCTGATTCCCCATGAAGCGGTCAACCGGACAAGAATTTGACTTTGGTATGCACTCTGACGGTCTGACCGAATGCTAGATCATTCAGTTCTTTGTTTCTTCCTAGGGAAAATACCTCATTTGCTACTATGCAGTTCTGCATCGTCTTCGCGCTGAATTTCGCTTCTTCGCGGAGAGTTCGGCCTCGGCGTGGCAGCAGCTCGCGGCATCACAGCGCACTGGGCCATGCGCTCATAAAATTATTTGAAGCCAAATCATCTGACAGACGAATGGAGCTAGCACAATGAGTAAAAACCTCATGAGATGCAGCACCTGGATTCGGCGGTACATGCAATCTAGATCGAAAAGCCAAATTTTTTTTCTGTAGTAAAAACTGGAGCAATCGACATTACAGCTTCCATTATCTTGGACGTGCTGACCTGCCATTATGCCACGGTACAAGCACTCAAATGGAATCGGCAGGCTCAAGGACTTGGGTGCAGGACTGCTGATTATTTGGCCGAGATCAATGGAACACCCTACATCCCACTAGATTTCCATCCAGGCCCTACGACCAATCATCCACGGCCAAAAGGCGTCCCATCATGCTCCGGGCGGCACGGCGGGGCGACATGAGGGTGAGGCCACCATCATCACGGCGCCCCGGTGAGGAGCAAACCATGCAGCGTGCATACTACACCAGGATTTACGTAATCCGATGCCACCACCAGGTAATGCACTTGGACGATCCTAGACACCATCAACTTGCAGGAGCATCACAAATGAACGTTACTAATCCCCCTTTTTTGCTGTTAGTTAAATGGTATTTTGCTCTGAAGCACTCTAGGCGGTCTGTTTTTTGTTATGATGCCAAGGAAAAAGGCTTTTGACCTAAACAGGGATTAATGGTGATTATTACATGAAGAGACAGCGAGGTTAGGTGAAAAAGGTTTAGTGGAAACGGAGTCAATGGAGAGGGATTAGCACCTCCCAATGAAGAGGGATTAGCACCTCCCGGTCCTCTATGCACGGAATCTTGTCCCTACATGTCCTTAATCTATAAGAAATTTTGATCAATATAACTTTTGGCCCTGCGATGCTCCAAATCCTGGCTCTGCTACTAGTGATGGGATTCATTTGTTATGCTTGAATGAGAACAAGTAGCCTGTTCGTTTGGCTGCTTTGCAGCCGGCAGCAGCAGCCGCTATAGTGTTTGCAGTTATTTCTTCAGCAACAGCTACAGTGTTCGCAGTTATTTTTCAGCAGCCGCAGCCTGCCGAATAGGGCAAAGGATTCTCAGATTTTGTCTCAAGAATTAGAAATTATCACATTAATCAGATCAAAAAGGAACAAATTTATGCCATTTTAGTTTTTTTTATAGAAATTGGATGGTAGCCCCCTACAACGCTTTATTTACTTTTGTAATAGTTATTATTCCCTCCATTTTTAGTTATATAACACGGTTGGTTTTTTATTTAACTTTGACCAACAATATAGATTTAAATAATCACTTTTTGAATGTGAAATGAATATTATTGGATTCATCATCAAAAGCACTTTAACTTAGCTATTTACACAAATATTTATAGATAATATGAATGGTCTAAGTAACGAAAAAAGTTAACGGTGTCATATATTAAAAAAATGGAGTGAGTATGTACTTACAAAATAAGCTTTAACAAAAGAAAACAGAAAAAGGACAAAAAAAATTGAATCTTACATTATCCCAAAACACCTCTATATAAAATAATAAATTACTGTCATTACCAATAAAAAATATTAGCTAAAATACACTTATTAATGTAAGATCCATAATGCTATTGATGATTACTAGAAATATACTTTTGTCCATGCATTAAAAGGCAAAATTTTGGACCAATCAGCCACGGCCAAAAGGCGTCCCATCATGCTCCGGGCGGCACGGCGGGGCGACATGAGGGTGAGGCCACCATCATCACGGCGCCCCGGTGAGGAGCAAACCATGCAGCGTGCATACTACACCAGGATTTACGTAATCCGATGCCACCACCAGGTAATGCACTTGGACGATCCTAGACACCATCAACTTGCAGGAGCATCACAAATGAACGTTACTAATCCCCCTTTTTTGCTGTTAGTTAAATGGTATTTTGCTCTGAAGCACTCTAGGCGGTCTGTTTTTTGTTATGATGCCAAGGAAAAAGGCTTTTGACCTAAACAGGGATTAATGGTGATTATTACATGAAGAGACAGCGAGGTTAGGTGAAAAAGGTTTAGTGGAAACGGAGTCAATGGAGAGGGATTAGCACCTCCCAATGAAGAGGGATTAGCACCTCCCGGTCCTCTATGCACGGAATCTTGTCCCTACATGTCCTTAATCTATAAGAAATTTTGATCAATATAACTTTTGGCCCTGCGATGCTCCAAATCCTGGCTCTGCTACTAGTGATGGGATTCATTTGTTATGCTTGAATGAGAACAAGTAGCCTGTTCGTTTGGCTGCTTTGCAGCCGGCAGCAGCAGCCGCTATAGTGTTTGCAGTTATTTCTTCAGCAACAGCTACAGTGTTCGCAGTTATTTTTCAGCAGCCGCAGCCTGCCGAATAGGGCAAAGGATTCTCAGATTTTGTCTCAAGAATTAGAAATTATCACATTAATCAGATCAAAAAGGAACAAATTTATGCCATTTTAGTTTTTTTTATAGAAATTGGATGGTAGCCCCCTACAACGCTTTATTTACTTTTGTAATAGTTATTATTCCCTCCATTTTTAGTTATATAACACGGTTGGTTTTTTATTTAACTTTGACCAACAATATAGATTTAAATAATCACTTTTTGAATGTGAAATGAATATTATTGGATTCATCATCAAAAGCACTTTAACTTAGCTATTTACACAAATATTTATAGATAATATGAATGGTCTAAGTAACGAAAAAAGTTAACGGTGTCATATATTAAAAAAATGGAGTGAGTATGTACTTACAAAATAAGCTTTAACAAAAGAAAACAGAAAAAGGACAAAAAAAATTGAATCTTACATTATCCCAAAACACCTCTATATAAAATAATAAATTACTGTCATTACCAATAAAAAATATTAGCTAAAATACACTTATTAATGTAAGATCCATAATGCTATTGATGATTACTAGAAATATACTTTTGTCCATGCATTAAAAGGCAAAATTTTGGTGAAGTTAAATAAAAAATGATGACAAAATTTTGGGGAGGTTAAAGAAACAAAACTATAATTTAGGTCGTACAAAATTGGTAAAGAAAACAAAAGTAACACTTTGTGTTATATTTAGTGATATTGCGGATGCTACGGGAGAAATATACAGGCCACCCGCCCACCCCACTCGTCACCAGCTCTAGTCGACAACTTGTTTCTTAGACATATAAGCGGGACATGTACATTATATTTGGTTTGAGGAACCGCTGCGTACACTCTTCTAAAGAGTGTAGAGGCCGGGACTCTTGTTCCATTATCTAAAAAAAATCTGGTTTGAGGAGTGGTTTGGTGTCGCATCGAGTGGTCCGGCATCCAAAAAGAACGAGTTCGTTCGGCCATTTACGAGGAACGAATAGGTCATAGAGCGCTTCGCCTGCGGGAGAGCTATTGGACATGCATACAGGTAACGGATGAGGGATGAGTTGAACTGACGATGCAAACCAAAACGAATTCATCAGGTGCCGGACCATCTTGCGTTGCAAAGCAAATAAGCTGGTAACGCGCCACAAAAAACATTGGATGGTAGACCGAAAAGGAAAATGACCACCAAACTATCCCCAGACGCTCTTTCGTTGTGTGCCCGTTGCCGCTTTGTCCTTTTCCAGTCTCGAGATGCATCCTTCTTCCCGCGTGCCAGCCCTCCACTCCGGGCCTAAACTACTGCATGGGATCCTCTGCAACCTGAACTGCATGCGTCGTCTACATATACAGAGTGCATGTTTCATAGCTTGTCTCCGACATGACCGACCTGCTCGAGTACTTGCCAGAGCTCACGGGGTTTATGTACAGACTACAGAGTCTAGAGATCTGGGCAAGGACGATGACCAGAGCGAGCCGAGCTTGACGCTGTGATCAGCGTTGGGAGTCGGGACGCTTGATTGTTCTGTATCCGCGCGGGACGTGCGGACAATAGATCGACCAGCGACAAAAGGTTCTGCAGGAACAGAAACGGAAGCTGCTGTAGAGGATCGTGGAGGGCCTACACACATCCACTGCTGTCTTCATCATACTGGATAATGCTCTCATTCATGCCCTGGCCGTGTGTGCTCTCTCCATTCGATACATCCACGTATTTTGTGGATTTGTTTTCTCGGTCTGTCTCCCTGCCTGCCGGGTTCCTCCACAGCATCTTCCACGCTGCACTACGGCCCGCCGGCGCGCGTCTCACATCTCGCACCATATATATGCTTCGATCGAGAGGCCAGCTTGTGTGTGGCAAATCGAGCAAACCAGCCACAAACATAGCTACGGCTATTGCTTCTCTTAGCTTCTCCGGAACTGCGTTTGTCGAACAAGATGGTCGGAGCTGTGCAGGAAGGCATCATGGTCGTGCGTGAGTTGAACGGCTTCGAGGCGAACGGATATGACAGGGCCGTAGTGACAAAGCCGCCGCGTGCGGAGGAGGGCAAGTGGTACGAGGAGGAGATCGACGACGACCTCAAGCTCTGCTACAAGCTCAACAGGTATGCTACACACACGCGTCATCGGCTTTGATCATCTGCGCCTTGGTCAGATTTAGGTTTGTTAAGTAACTAGTATCAAGTACTGAAAGTGAAAGCAAATGGACCAATTGCACTATTTTTTGGTGAGGTATAGTCTAGTTCAATCCATTTAAATTTTCTGGGACGAACTTGCTGACCGGTTTTCTGATACGTCGTAAAAGTGTGCTGCATCGAGGGGCTAGCAAGTACCAGGAGATAGCTCTCATCGATACAAAGCATTTTGGCAAGGTATACATGCACTCCTCAATCCTTGTACTAGTTAATTAGGAGTAAGTCTGTACAACGAGCTAGCACACATACGTATGGTTGCTCTCTGAACATGTTGGACATGTTACCAATCGATCTTAATTCACTAGGCCTTGATCATCGACGGGAAGATGCAGAGCGCGGAGGTGGACGAGTTCATCTACCACGAGTCCCTCATACACCCGCCGCTCCTCTTCAACCCAAAGTGAGCAGCAAGTTCAAGATTTTGAGGTTTTCTAGTCTCCCTTCTCCAAGCACACATGATGATCCCTTTTCCATCATTTTTACGTGTAATATGCAGCCCCAAGACAGTGTTCATCATGGGCGGCGGCGAGGGCTCCGCGGCGAGGGAGGTGCTCAGGCACAACACCGTGCAGAGGGTGGTCATGTGCGACATAGACGAGGTTGTTGGCATGATGGAAACATCTCAAGCAATTTTTCTTCCTTGGACAAATAATTCAAGCAATTTAAATCCAAGCATGGCCACTCTTAATTATGGGATGGAGCAGGAGGTGGTGGACTTCTGCCGGACGTACCTGAGCGCCAACTGGGCCGCCTTCGCCAGCGACAAGCTCTGCCTCGTCATCAACGACGCCAGGTATGCGTATAGAGATGCCAGATGCCATGCCACGCCTCTCGCTGCTCATGCTTCTGCTGACTAGGATGTTGATGTGGCTATGCAAATGTCAAATGCAGGGCTGAGCTGGAGAAGAGCCGGGAGAAGTTCGACGTGATCGTGGGCGACCTCGCAGACCCCGTGGAGGGCGGCCCCTGCTACCAGCTCTACACCAAGTCCTTCTACGAGCACGTCGTCAAGCCCAAGCTCACCGACCACGGCATCTTTGTCACGCAGGCATGTAGTACACCATTGAGTCTTCCTTCTGCCTAAGTTCTAACTGCAGTATTGTCTCAGTTTCCCTTACTAATTAAATCACTCTGAATGACTGATATTTCGTGCAGGCCGGGCCAGCCGGTGTGCTGACCCACAGGGAGGTCTTCTCCTCCATCTACAGCACCCTCCGGCATGTCTTCAAATGTGAGTGCGAGCCTACTCCTCCATGAATATCGCCTACCAAAAGATTTATTTATTTCAGCAGTTCTGTACTGGTACTTTACAGTTGACACCATGAATATTAATGCGCTTGCTGCTGACCACAGATGTCAAGGCGTACACAGCCCACGTACCGTCCTTCGCTGACACCTGGGGCTGGGTCATGGTAAGTTCACAAAATTTTGAATTGCAATGAAGGTTTGTTTCATCCATTCCGAGCAAATAAACAGAGTTGTTGATGTGATCACATTGTGTTCATTCTAAAAGGCGTCGGATCATCCATTTAACCTGAGTGCTCAACAAATCAACGCTAGGATCAAGGAGAGGGTGGACGGGGAGCTTTTGTACTTGAGCGGAGAGTCCCTCATTTCATCCACCACGCTCAACAAAAGCGTCTACAAGTCGTGAGTGGCTTCCTCCTCTCGATTCAGTTACCTCCTGATGAAGAAAACAAAAGTTTACGATAATCGAACTGCGAAGTAAAGTTAACCTTAAAAAGATGGATAAAAATGCAGGCTACAGAATGAGACGCACATCTACACAGAGGACGACGCGAGGTTCATCCACGGGCATGGGAGAGCACACTGTGCTTGAACAAATATGGTTGAATTTGAGGGCTCGAGGTCTGCCTCGCTCTATTTATGTGAAATTAGCCAACACATATGCAGTGAGATGTCAAATGTAGAAACTTGTTGCGTCGTTCATCTATATATGTACGCTCTCCATGTCTGTCTCGCGCAAGAGTGGAGAAAAACTAGGAATTAAATTAAGGAATAAATCATATCTAGTGCTGCTGTGTGGATGAACAACACGCTGTTATTCTTCCTCTTTCTTCCTCCATGTGTGCAAAAAGGAACAAATGGCAGTCAAGCAAATTTCACTTTGTGTTGTGCCAAGTGAGACTAATGATGCCCTCTTATGAGCGGAACAGCCGAGTAGAAATCTTGGTAGCAGTATTGGTTCATCCTCACTGGAGCGTGCAACTAAAAGTTATTTTAGAGGAAACGGTTTAATTTCACAAGAAAAAATGTAATATTAAAAAAAATCACACACTCTGAAGGAGGCCATCTCGTATGCATATGGTAGATTGTATCATGGTACTACATTGAGAAATGAAAAAAGATCGGCATATGTGTATGAGCCATGACGTCCAAGAAAGCTTATCCTTCTAAATTAAATTCTACTGGCTAAAATTCAGTGCTTAGTTCGAGGGAGAACGAAGAGGGTCACTGGGCACCTGTGGGAGGAAGATAGAAGAATGGGGGTAAAGAACGCATCATTATAACCTTGTCACTGCTGGCTCATTGTCGGCAGTCACTTCAGTACAGATTTGGAGGCAGCAGTGCTGGCGCTGTGCTTCTGCTCTCGTTCGACTCCGGTTCAAGTGTCCGACGTTGAGACGGATCGAAGGCCATGGCTGCGACGTCGGACCTCCGTCCTTTGGCACCGTAGAGGAGGTCGACGAGGATGAGAATGGGGATCTCCGTCTTCGATTGAGCAGCGCCGACTGTGAATGAGGACTGGGTGACGGAGTAAAGCAACGCGGTGACCATCCAACGACGGCGATCTGCTCGCTTGGTTGCCAGCTACGTTGACTGGGCGACCGGGCCGGCAGGCTAGCGAAACAACCCTCCCACGCTGGGCGGCGGCGAACTACGCGTTGGACGGCTGCGAGCCCTAGGTGGCAGGCACGAACGGAAACGTCGACGTGGATCAGCGTACGCGTGCAAGATTGGCGGCGGCAATCACGTAGGTCCGCCTGGTGTTGTTTGGCCGGTGGGATCGGAATGGCGGGATATCCGAGTAAATTCTTGCATTGGATCTGTAAGAAGCATCATCTGGTGCATTGGATTTCTGATTGCGGAAATCTTTGGGTGCAATTTATTGTGTACACAAAGTTTAGTACTCTCTGTTGTGGACAAAAATTTAGTGGACATGGGATAGTTTAGATTGGTGAATTTATGGAGTAGAGAGAGGATCACAGCAAGAGTCATATGGAAGAAAATTACAGAAACCCAAATATCGATGATTGTAGTAATATACTCCCTCCGTCCACAAATATAATGCTTATTCAGTCTAATTTTGTCCTAAGTCAAACATTTTGAACTTTGACCATCAATATATATAAATATATATTGTTTCAAACTAAAAGAGAGACATATTCCATTGCAAAAAAAAATACATATTATGATAGTCCATTTCAAGAAGAATCTAGTGACGCTATTTTTATGTTGTTAATATTTATATATTTTTTGTATTGATAGTCAAAGTTTAAAAATTTTGACTTAGGACAAAAGATATTATATTTATGTACGGAGGGAGTAATACATACGAGGCACATCCACTGCTAAAGGTTCAACTTGTACATTTAATCAAACAGATCTAAATACATTTTTTTTGCGACCAACAGATCTAAATACATTGTAGGTGCTAGTAGGGACCATTTACACATCCTGTGCAATAAAGTCAGAGGTCAATTAGATAGTCATACCGTGCAAACTTTCATTACACGCAAAGACAAACACAATTCTCATAAGCTTAACAAAATAAGGATCGGGAAGCATAAAATGTTTTAGATTGACAGCAAACACCCAGTTAATTGTTTGATGTAAATAAGAAACACATGGAACTATAGTCATGGTACTTTTATTTACACAAATTCGCTTGCTACCATGCGAAATGTGCGAGCCCTATTAATGTCTTCTCAGAGGTTCGCCACTTATTTCAGTGTCTGTATGATGAAGAGGCTTAGAAAGGAGTCCTTTCTATTGCCTGCTCATGTGAGACCCGCTGCATGGTAGCCCTTGTTCCATTTGATTTCTAAGATCAGAGCAAGATTTAGATGCAAGTAAATTACATAAACCCAAATCTAGATGATTGTAAAAAAATAAATGCGTGTGTGGCACATCTATGCTAAAGAGTCAACTTGTACTTTCAAATCAAACAGATCAACTTGTTAGCCGGGACCATTTACACAACACGTGCATGCATGTGCAGTAAAGTTGGCACTAATTAGATAGTCATATCATGCAAACTTTTGTTATACTCAAAGACAAATACAAATCTTATAAGACCACCAAAATTAGTGTCAAAGAAAATTATTTGTCACAGAAAAGAAAGAGAGATTTATGATTATATTTTTTTTGAGTGAATTGCACAAAACTACAAATATCTGTGTCAAGGTTTCAGAAAACTACAATTTTTAGAACCTATTTCAGAAAACTACAACTTTTGTGTCCGATCCTACATGTCAGCCTCACAAATGGTAGTGTTCTGAAAGTGAGATTGACATGTGGGGCCAAAAGCAAAAGTTGTAGTTTTCTGAAACCCATGGTCAAAATAAATGTAGTTCTCTGAAATAGGTTTCAAAAGTTGTAGTTTTCTGAAACCTTGACACAAATAGTTGTAGTTTTGTGCAATTCACTCTATCTTTTCGATTGAAGAGCAGGGGATTTCCCTAATGATTCTTTTCGATTGATAAAGGTAGTATGTACAGAGTTTACAAAGGCCTAGGCCCAAAAAAGAAATGAAAAAAAACTAATAAAGTCTGTTTGTGTACATTACATAACCAACGGCTATCAAGCAAACATTCACAAAAAAAGAAAATGACTGTCAAGCAATGTTTTGGTGCTCGGCTTAGCTTTTAAAGCTACCTAGGCAAACTCCTCTTTTAAAAGATTGTTTCCACCTGTTCAGGCTCAACATCTTGTTAAAAAATTGATGTCATCACGGTGAGACCATACAGTCCAAGCTGCAACACGATAAGGACTTTCCTGAAAATCTTGCTACTAAATCTCTGCGTTGCATCCAGGAGCGTAGCATTCAGTTGGAGGTTGGTGTTCCTGCAAACTCCAATAAATTTCTAGCATCAGAAGAGCAGTCAAAAAATAAGTGTAGCAGAGTCTCTTCTTGATTCTAATTACACAAGACACAATTATAAGAGGGTAGCTCTTTGTTCTTTCTTCTCAATAGATTCCTGGAGTTGAGACGATTCCTCCACAGTAGCCAGAAAAAGACTTTCAATCTGCTCTTACAGTAAGACTTCCACATCCACCTGAACCAGGGCAAAGCATCACATTGACTAATTAATTATTGAGATGATATTACTTTTAATCTTCAACATTTAGGTTATAGTAATTATAACTTGAAAATAAGAAAATCATTATATGCATTTCATACCATCATTAGATTCACTTTATGAAGTGTTAAACACAAGTCCATCAAATATTTCTCGTAAAGGATCAGAAGAGCCACATTATAACTGTCGGAGTCGAGCCAACCTAGCTAGGCAGAGTACACCATATCTTTTTTGGCAGCAAATAATGGTTGATACATACATAGACAGCAAGTACATGCTCAATTAATTGTTTGATGGAAGTAAGATACATATGGAAACATAGTCGTGGTACCTTTTATTTATTTATTTATACACTTTTGTTTTATTTACACAATTTTATTTATAGGGGCTTGCCCCTCCAGTTCATTAAAAAACAATGTTCAGGGTCCATTAAGGTCTAGTAGGAGTTTGCCATTTATTTGAGCGGATATAAAATATTAATAAGCTGAAGAAACTTCAAATAGAATAATTTATGTTCCTTCTAATACGAGACCTGCTCCGCGCTCATCCTTGTCTCATTGGATCTCTATGATCAGAGCAAAATTTACAAGGAAGTAAGTTCAGTCTCCAGTCTCGATGTTTGTACTTAAAAAATTATGCAGGCACATGCTCCACATAATTTTGAAATAAATAATATTGGAATGCGTCATAGAATCTAGTAGGGACCAATTTGCACAGCATGTGCATATACTGAAGTCGATGCATATTTCTTTCTGGTCAATTAAATAATCATACTATGGACACGGTTAGCTAGCTATAAATATGCACCTAGTCTCCATGTCACTCACCCACACAGAAAAGCCAGCAAATCGAAACCATCCAATAGTCCTTGGAGCTTTTTGCTCTATCTTCTATTCAATAGCTCCACAATGTCTAACAGTCTATACACAGCTCAACTTCAGGCTGTATGTTGTCCCCAGCAAAGTGTGCTTCATTTGGTTTTGTTCCTGCACCAGTTTGTAGCTGGACCAAGCCATCCAAATCGTAACGAGGAATTTGTGATAGCCTCGGCCTATCCCCACGGGTTTGGTACAACTCTTGTCAATGATTGGTACGTAACCAATACATCAGATCCCAGTGGAACTATTCTCGCACGTACGCACGGCCTACATATGCAGGCTAGTAAAACTATGGATAATAGATGGTACACCTCTTTCAGCCTGGTGTTTGAGGGTGAAAGGTAAGACTACTTCTATCTATGCATTCACAAATCAGTGGTGTTCCTCGAATTTTTGTTCATCACTTCAGAGCTACTCAATGCAACATTATACACGACAAAAAAATTCTAGATTAACACTGATGCTCTAGATTTTGTTACTCGTGTCAGATTTGAAGGTTCCACGCTTCAAGTGATGGGAATTATTACTGAACAGAGCAAGGGAGAGTGGTCCATTGTCGGTGGCACAGGACAGTTTAGAAGGGCAAGTGGCACCATTGGCTTCAATCTTCTCGCCAGTTCTACCCCGGATGATGGCATCAGACAGCTGGATATCGAAGTGTACACTCCCAAAGCTCCATAAATTCAGGTCAAAAGACTTAATGTATATCTATTTTCCTTTTGGTTTGTTGGCATGCAGGTTTTTCTTCCATTTATTTTTGCTTGGAGCAGGGGATCTTACGATGGTTGAAATACTTCCATTATACAAAAACATGATTACAACATATATTTAAATTAATGGACAGGAAAAATATTACTCACTCCATTGTTATTTCATTATTTTAGCATATATGCCTAGAGATTATCATTAACTTCATATCACTTTATGTTATTTCAGGTACGGCATATGTCGCAAAGGGTAGTGGGCGGGTGAACAAAAATATTGTGGTCACGATTTACAACAACTTGAGCTCATTAGCAATAACCCGGAATAATGTGATACGAACTTGTGGTGTGGCCATCTGTACTTTCCCCACATGAGGCATACTTATACATTTTGTTCCTTTGGTCCTTCTGTTGTGCCCAGGAGTTTCTCTTTGTTGTTATGAATAAAAATGTTCCTCTTCCTATTGATCGCATTCCTAAAGCAACGTGTTGTGACTTGTTACTGACAATTTATGTGATTTTGAGAATTTTTTCCTAGAAGTTAAATTCAAAGATGCGATTACAGTGCTACCACCCCTCAACCTGAGTTAAATTCAAAAACGCTCATGAAGTGCAGCATGATTTGGTGAGTTAGAGTATCAGTGACCTGAGATGATCCGCATGAAAACTTCAGTCACTTGCTAGTCCAATTTGGAAGATCGGTGACCTATTTGCAGGTATCAGACAAGTTTGATGACCCAGGTTTTTTTTTTTTTTTTGAGCAATCGTTTGATGACCCAAGGTGCAAATTTACTCCGAAGAAAAAGATGAAGAAAACTCCATTCCTCCGGGCTCCGGGCCAACCAGAGGACTAGGGAAAGAACGGTCTGATGGGCCATCCTCCACTGGGCCAGTGCTTCTCCACTCATTTGGGGGCCTGATGCAGAAACCCACGTCTGAGCCCTTTGCTGGTGGGCTTCACCCCACGCGGTTTCGCTTGTCCGCCGTCATTGTGGTCGCCGCCAACGGCCAACCAGAGGACGAGACAGATTACACGTCGCCGCCGGCGGGGCGAGCCGCCTGGCAGAGCTGTCATACGACGGATCGTCGCACACAGCCGTCGCCATGGTCAAGCTCACAGCTCGGGCCACCCCGCGACGCTGGTCAGCAGCCCCTGGAAACAAGCAGCAACTAGATGGTAGATCAGAACAAATTAGCTGCTGAGTATAAAAAAAAAAAGAACAAATTAGCTGCGGCTGTAAAAACACAAACAAGTAACAAGTTAATCGTGAAGTCTTAGTAGCACTAATGCTGCTCCTGTACATGTCCAGGTTTTTTTTTTTTTTTTTGAGCAATCGTTTGATGACCCAAGGTGCAAATTTACTCCGAAGAAAAAGATGAAGAAAACTCCATTCCTCCGGGCTCCGGGCCAACCAGAGGACTAGGGAAAGAACGGTCTGATGGGCCATCCTCCACTGGGCCAGTGCTTCTCCACTCATTTGGGGGCCTGATGCAGAAACCCACGTCTGAGCCCTTTGCTGGTGGGCTTCACCCCACGCGGTTTCGCTTGTCCGCCGTCATTGTGGTCGCCGCCAACGGCCAACCAGAGGACGAGACAGATTACACGTCGCCGCCGGCGGGGCGAGCCGCCTGGCAGAGCTGTCATACGACGGATCGTCGCACACAGCCGTCGCCATGGTCAAGCTCACAGCTCGGGCCACCCCGCGACGCTGGTCAGCAGCCCCTGGAAACAAGCAGCAACTAGATGGTAGATCAGAACAAATTAGCTGCTGAGTATAAAAAAAAAAAGAACAAATTAGCTGCGGCTGTAAAAACACAAACAAGTAACAAGTTAATCGTGAAGTCTTAGTAGCACTAATGCTGCTCCTGTACATGTAGTACTAGTATCTGTTTTGACGCGATCGCTGGTTACGATTTTCTTTTGTGGCTCATGAACATATAAACAAATCAAGTTCAAATCCTATAATATATCTTTGTGTACAATCACCTTTGTGTGTAGTGTAACGGTAACTCTATGTAATACTACTTGCTAATGATGCTAGCCACGCCTCTAATTGGGCCTCCGGCAGTTGAGCCTGACTTCCAGCTGCGTCCCGGCCGCCGGCGCGAGGTTGCCCATCCTCACCATCGCCTTTGCGAAGTCGCTGGCGAACGCCGCGCCGTTGGCCGCGTACTTGCGCGCCAGCGCGTCCTGCGACCCGCCGTTGAGTAGCTCCTGGTCCGAGTGCAGCAACCCTTTCCGCTGTCGTATAACTTCGTATAAT
>LAPY01000354.1:156043-166643 GCA_000970635.1 Eragrostis tef | reverse complement strand
ATCCAGCCGATCATCATGCATCCCGCCGCCGCTCCCTTCCAACGCACTCCACACTTTCCACCCGCAAAGGCCGAAGCGCCGCCTAGCTGGCCGTGTCCGGCGACCCGAGCCGTCCATCACTTCTTCCTCCTCGTTGAGCACGAATCGCGAGGAGATCTTCATTGATCAATCAAATCAGTTGGGCTTCCTGCAGTTGGCGCGGACCTCGCCGTTGGACCCCGTGAGCGGGCTGATGTTGCCCATCTTGATCATGGCGGTGACGAAGTCGCGCGCGAAGGCGCCTGCGTTGCGCGCGTACTGCGCCGTGATGGAGTCGACGCCGCCGCCGGCGCCGAAGAGCGCTATAAGTAGCCGTTGTCGAACTTGACGGAGCTCTGCGCGTCCAGTGGGGCGAGGTTGCCGTCGCTGCCCTGGACGGGGCAGATCTGCCTGCGCCGCGCCGCGAACCCGGCGTTGATGTTGGTGTCGTTGTACACGCGGGAGCGGAAGCTCGCGCACCGGGCGGACCCGATGGTGTGCGCGCCGGAGAGCGCCACCAGGTCGCGCGAGTCCAGGCCCTTGGACGCGAACGCCGACACCAGCGTCGCCGCGTTTGACGACGGGGAGGGGAGGTTGTTGTTGGCCGCGGCCTGGGTCGTCGTGCGCGCGTCGCGAGGCACCGCCCACGTCGGCCCGCTCAGCTGCATTGCATCCATTATTGTAACATGTCAGTCAAACACAACATCACACTGTGCTGCAAACGAATTGAAACGAGCGTGATCGGGTGAATAATTAGGCGATGTTCACACTTCACATGCACAACTATTCGGATCATCTCCCACTGGGATCTGCATTTCTCGATGTTGATTGTTCGCTAGTGCATGCAACTTGCTAGCTAGTGTGACTGATGAGCAGGTAGTACAGAATACAGTAGCTGCATGTTCAGCGTGCATTTCACGACAAATCGGCTAGCTCTCGGGTCAGGAAGCATCCATCGTGCCAGCCTGAGCGTAAAGCGGTTGGTGGAGCACCCACGCCCCACACCTCACTCAGAGCAACAGCCCGGACGCGCGCGTGCTTGGAAGAGGCAGGGAGCCAGTTGCATGGAGGGTGGTTACCAACAAGGATCAGTCGAGTTGGTACGTGCAGCTTGCTTAAGTTTTTTTTTTACTGACAATGCAGGAGCTGGTAAAAGTACGGGCGGTGTCGGCCGAGCTGCGTTTGGTTACTGACCAGGTTGACGCCGTCGCGCGCGGCGAGGGCGAGGATGTCGGCGCAGGAGACGGTGCCGGGGCAGGCGGCCTCCACCTGCGACTTGATGGCGTCGATGACCTCGTAGCCGCGCAGCGAGTTGGCGTTGGGCGCCGCGTTCTTCTCCCCCGTCAGCGTCGGCGAGTCGTCAAGCAGCACCGACGCGTCGCACCCCTGCATAATGAATGAATGACGCCGTCAATGTCGTCGGTCGAGTTCATGTCGTGTCGGCCGCGCATTATTATCGATGCAAGGAGCGGCGGCAACAGCTACGTATAACTAGCAGTGCAATGCAAGAACAGAGAACTTAAATTGATTTGGAGGACGTACGTTGACGAAGCAGTCGTGGAAGAAGAGGCGGAGGATGGAGGCGCCCATCCGGGGCTCCCGCTGCACGGCGGACGCCATCCCGGACCGCACGATGGACTGCAGGCTCGGGCAGCTCCCGTCGTAGTACGTCGGCGACAGCTGCGCCACGGCGCCGACGGCGAGGACGCACGCCACGGCCACCACTCGCACCAGCATCAACGAGACCGCTGCCATGGCTGATGGGCTAGCTGGCTGCAGCTCTCTATCTCCCTTCGTCTAGTAGCTAGCTAGCTTAGCACTGCGGCGCCTGTAATGATGCTGTTAAGCCAGCACGGCACCCCTGAGTTATATAGTGGCCGACGCCGGTGGTTACAGGCGCGCGCGTGGGCCACAAACAGAGGTATAGTGCGAACAAACATGCACCAGTTTCGGTCCGTGAATGCATATACTCCAGCCAGGCCAGGATCAATTTGTTCTGTTATTAAACACTTCAATTACTGAACCTGCAGCCTTGCTGCAACCTAATCATTCTCTTCTATATGCATACATGTATATCTCCATAAGCATTTAGAGATGTACTCACCCTTTTGGTAGGGTTACTATGTAGGAGATGAAGTACCAGATGATGCCATGTCAGTACAAAGGCTCGTGCAAGTGTGGTGTTACCACGCCGGTGTTTGGCCGGTAACTCCCATATGCATGGTAGGTAGTAGATGAGGATAGCTACGTGCCAAGCTGGGAACACGTTGCTTAGCAGAAGAGTAGCCACTGAGCGTGTGTGCGACTGCCGTCCGCTTTTTGGGACCCCGGCACGTCTCTGTCGGCCAGCAAATGTCAAATATCTTATCGATGCCATACGCACCATGAATGTAGGCTTGCATTTGTATGTATGCATGCATGTTACCTCTTGCGGCACTTGCTTGTCTTGTCCCGTAGGGATTTGATTTCAACCTGTCGTGGCGGGCAAGAACAATCTGCCTTGACTCAGTACAGACACAAAAAATGTGACTGCATTGGCTTTATCTTGATAATTAAAGTCGGGTTTATAATGGACTGAAACTGAAAGCTAAAGAGACTGTTGCACGTATTGATAATGCAGCAATGACGCAACTATTCTGATGCTTCCCGGCTCGATATTAATTTTGGCTCGCTCGGCTCGGTCTTCTAAATGAACCAAACCGAGGCTCCATCATAGCTCGTTTCTTATTGAGTCAGTTGATTAGCTCGATAGGCTTGATTATATAAAAATACACCCTCTAATTTTTAATAAGATGTGTAGTTTTTATGTTGGGTGAAGCTCAATTTATCATTCAATAAATAAACCAAGTTCAGTATAGATAAAAATCATGTTCAATGATAGATTATATTTTTTATTTCATTTATTAGATTGATATTTTTCTGCTATATTGTTTTATAATATGATTTTTGTATTGTTGACACACGCAAATAATTAAAAAATGCTTCAAATCACATATGTTTTTGTCATCAAAATTATTTCACAAACATACGCCTATTTGCACCTTTATTTCACAAAACTATAACTATTTTAGTCCTTAGTAATACAAACCTACAACTTTTGTAACTTGATTCTACCTGTCATTCACACAAGTGTTACATAGCATGGTCCCACTTGTTAATCACACATGGCACAAAAGTTATAGTTTCTTATTACTAAAGGTCAAAATAGTTGTAGTTTCGTGATATAGACTTCAAAAGTTGTAGTTTTATGATAAAGAGTGCAAATAGATGTAGCTTTCTGAAATTTACTTAAGTTTTAATATACTTGGCTCGTGAGCCTGAGCCAGCTCGATCTTTCTAAATAAATCGAGCCAAGCTTTTCTTTTAGCTTGTTAGTTTTAATGAGCCGAACCGAGCTAACTCGTTAGCCACCCCTGCCCACAGGCCACAGGGTCTTGTAATGGCTCCGAATACTGTGTGCAATAATGATTTGAAGTTTCCAGCACTCAGCACATTTTTCATCTAATACGCCTACCTGTGTAATAATCTTGAGGTGCCCTAACATGAGCATCTGATTTTTGTTGTTCGAAATTACAAATTCCTTGTACAAACTACACTTTTTTTGAAAAGAAAAACACCTTGAGAATAATACAGTCCCTTAACGTGCGGGATTCTAATAAAGTAGAGAGGTGTGTCTCGCTTGTGATTCACGTTGTCATTGTCCAAATAAGATCGAGACAATGATTCTGTTTTACTCTGCCTAGCATAGTTCATTTCTTCTCTAGCACACACATATGGACAAAGTTCACGTGCATGCCGATCAGTAACGATATATTCTCGACCGACGATTGTCGGGGGATAACACAGTAGCAGAGAGAAGCAAACAAATAATAACATCCATAGCATAAAACAATAATTATTCTGTCAATCAAGATTCAATGCGATATTGCCGGGTAGACAAATAAAAGGGAACGTACGTAGAATCAACATAAAAATTAAATAAAAAGAGACGCAGCTTTAATCATTCCAAATGAGCAAAGGTCTGCGACATCGAGTTGGCTACTGCTGGTGACTAGCATCTAAAAATCACTATCATTCAAGCTATTGATCATTGCTGCGTCGGACGTACACGATCGATCAGAGTTTGCCTAACTGGAATCGATGCGCTGCAGCTACGGATCAGATAAAACTAGATATATAATCACGAGGTTCTGGAACAACGCCTGGAAGAGCCGCCGTCGAGCCTTGGCCCTTGGGACCCTCGCAAGTTGTCTTGCTCCTCCCCTTTCGCTACAAAGGTGCAGAGAGAGAGAGAGAGAGAGAGAGAGAGAGAGAGAGAGAGAGAGAGAGAGAGAGAGAGAGAGAGAGAGAGAGAGAGAGAGAGAGAGAGAGAGAGAGAGAGAGAGAGAGAGAGAGAGAGAGAGAGAGAGAGAGAGAGAGAGAGAGAGAGAGAGAGAGAGAGAGAGAGAGAGAGAGAGAGAGAGAGAGAGAGAGAGAGAGAGAGAGAGAGAGAGAGAGAGAGAGAGAGAGAGAGAGAGAGAGAGAGAGAGAGAGAGAGAGAGAGAGAGAGAGAGAGAGAGAGAGAGAGAGAGAGAGAGAGAGAGAGAGAGAGAGAGAGAGAGAGAGTCATTCCACTTAGCAATATAGGAAACATGCAAATTAACATTGGCCAAAGTTTGAGTTCATATGCATGCATGTATGTATGGTTAAAGGAAAATTGATTTTCAATACTATATTTTTAAGAAAATGTGTTGGTGTGGGGAAAAATATTCGGAAATGTTTTTGAGAGATTGTGATGTCATGGTTGATACTATCTAATTCATCACCCAAAAAAATGTTACCCATAATCGTACTCACGCTCAACTTTAATCTCATCCTATTGATCCAACAATCCAAAATCCATTATGTGAATGCACGTTTACAAGCCTAATGACTTGTATCGACTTATAAACAACTTGTAACCATCTAGCAACCACATTGTAGTGTCTGTTTAGTTGGAGAAATCTAGGTGGAGTTTCTCACACTTATCTCAAATCTTAATTATAAGTTCTTGACCTCTATTGAAAATATTAAAACCCAAATAAAATTCTTCAAAACAAAGTTTAATTAAGACCCAAAAATCTTGATTGATAGTTTTCAATATCGAGTATGAAAATCCAAATGACCTAATTGAAAGTACTATGTGCAAATTTGGATGCAGGAAAACATTATTGCACAGATAAAAACCAACCAATATTAACTAGTCAAAGGGTTCAACTATCTCTTTAATTTGTTCCATTAGCCGACCACTAGCTAACAATGCCGTAAAGTACTTCAGATCATTCTGTCCTGAGAGAATTTACTCCCATTGCAATTTGCAAAAGCATATTCCTAATTCGATCTCTTTGCAAGTGATTAGTTAGGTGGACAGGTGTGCCTCTGGCCTACTCCAAACACTCACTTTTGGCGGGGCTGACCTGACCTGACCGGCGCCCATCCATCATCATCAGTCCAGTGCTGACCAGCGTCCAGCGAGCGACGGTGTAGGGACCGTACCCCCCGCATCCAACGGCGAATGATTGGCTCGGGATTTGTGGCCGCCGGTTGGGCTGGCGCTATCATCCCTCCTCCATGGCCATGTGAGCTGTTGTTGTGAAACGTGTGATTAGGAGCCTGCTTGTGCTCATCAAACTAACGCATATCCAGCTTTACAGCCTTTTTGATTAATTAGTGCCAACATCCTTCCCTTTCCACGCAGCCGTATATATCCAGGCAAGCAAGCGAAATGCCATAACCATGATTGATCGATGCTTACATATATATATGTGTGTCCTAATCTTTTTAGAGTTAGTTGGGCCATTGCATGGCCTGCTTTGGCAGTTTGAGATACGTACGCACATCTTCCAAATGGAGGAATGCTGCCACCAGTCACCAGCCATTGCCCATATTGATGAGTCGATTATGGTGGACAATTTTTTGCGCAGTCATTCCGGATCTAGCATGCAAAACTAGTGTAGTTTGCTGTTATATTCCTCTCCACACACTGATCAAACGCCTCAGACCACCATCCATGCACTCTCTCCCAGTTGGTAGTACAGTGGCCTGCTACTAGGACGATGCTCAACCGGCAATCGACTTGTGTGTGGTCGTGTGGATTGTCTAGCAATCATCTGTGGCGGCAACCGGGTAGATAGAGAAGAGGCCAAAGCAGAGTGCGCTGGCTGGAACTAGTCAGACAGAGACCCATGTACGTACTGCCTGCAGAGCTAGCTGGTTCCCATCTGACATTTCATGGGCTCCCGCTCTTCTCATCCTCTGCTCCTGCACAGCACGCACGCCACTACTATAGATTTTGTATGGCTGGAGATGAACTTACTCCTAAGTAGAATGCTACTCCTACTAGCTACTAGTAGATGGCTGATCGCCATGCAAGCACGTTGCAGCCAGTAGCGATGGATACGAGAGTGGCAGTGATGTATACCGGCGGCGGTCAAGCAGAGACAGATCGGAGTAGGTAAGTTGCTTGCTTGTATATCTGGCTGGAATAGACTACGCCGCGCATCGGCACCGGCACATGCCAAGGTTTGGAAGCTTATGGCATCCGTAGCTATCACACACAGGAAGACGACGAAACGATCCATCTGTGATGTGCTGCACTGTGCATTCGGAGTATACATGCTAGTATGTCAGACCTTGGCTAATAAGCCGGGTTTAGCTGCAAGTCCACTGTTTCGTTGTGATAACTAATTGACCAACTGGGGCTTGAAGCAGTTGTGGAGAATCTTTACCATGTGTTTAAAGGGATCCTTTGTCGCATTATGTGAAGTATCGGTCACCATTCTTGCTCAAGTTACTACTAAAGATGTATCGAAATACTGTACTGTAAAAGCACTACTAAATATGTGAAACAAAAAAAAAATGGAGCACTGCATGTCATCTAGCCCAGAGGCGGAGTCATGGTTTGGACATGGGAGAGGTCAAGAGAAATATATAAGTTCATTTCCTTTTATAATTAGGGTTAAATGTACAATATATGAGAATTAAAAAAGATAATAGTGTATTTTTTTCGAGCATAGAGTTTGACACTATGTGAGTGTGTTGTTGTTGTTGATGGTGGTTTGTGGGTGGGCTGGGCAATGACATGATGATTCTAAAAACATAAGTCTTTTATATATTGTCAATCTATATGAATTTCTAGAGATTTATTATGGTCAAAGATACAAATGTTTGACCTGGGACAAACTTATAATTACAACCTTTTTAAACAGAGGGAGTGCAAGTCTTCCAGACTCCGGAGAGATTTATGGAGCCAAGTGCCCAAGAATGAGAGGAGCAAACCAATCACACAAGTCGTTATTAGAATTGCAAACATTGCTTGTACTATTTTGCAACGAGATTTTGAATGTTAAATGTCCTGCAGCAGAGGAGTCAAAGACAGCCATTTCGTTCATCGAAACAAAAAGACAGTCAGCCATGAGAAACAGCCATACACGTAGCGCATAAATGTGCTACTTCATCAGCGAAATTGTCAATGAAGCCAGCCGCAAATCAATGCAATGCACACCTGGAGATTCAGGCTGCCTGCAACTAACACAAATCATGGATCGGGGGCTCCTCATCATCTGGTCCCTGCTAGACCTTTTTGCAGTGCAAGTTGTACACAAGCGTTTGCTTCGACGAAGCAGGTGCATTGTTTTGTACGGCCACAAAAAGTTCTGTCTGTGTCTGGACCGGGCCACGCCGGGCCGGCGTCGGAGTGCCATCGATGCTGTCACTAGAAATGAAATTTATCCGGATGTCAAGCAAGCATCGGCATGGGACGAGAGAACAGAAATCCTTTCTCCCATTTGAACGATGCGTGGTGCCAATCCACGGGTCGTTTTGGCGGAAACAAGACATACATACTTAAACGGGTCCCGAACAGCTCCAGAACAGCCCCGTTTGACCAGTCTGCAACAAAACTCGCATTTTTGAGATTTTTCGCGTGGGAACCATCCAGTTACATCAAACACATCGCAACAAGTAATAAGGAGCGATCCACGGGTCGTTTTGGCGGAAACAAGACATACATACTTAAACGGGTCCCGAACAGCTCCAGAACAGCCCCGTTTGACCAGTCTGCAACAAAACTCGCATTTTTGAGATTTTTCGCGTGGGAACCATCCAGTTACATCAAACACATCGCAACAAGTAATAAGGAGCGATCCACGGGTCGTTTTGGCGGAAACAAGACATACATACTTAAACGGGTCCCGAACAGCTCCAGAACAGCCCCGTTTGACCAGTCTGCAACAAAACTCGCATTTTTGAGAATTTTCGCGTGGGAACCATCCAGTTACATCAAACACATCGCAACAAGTAATAAGGAGCGATCCACGGGTCGTTTTGGCGGAAACAAGACATACATACTTAAACGCGTCCCGAACAGCTCCAGAACAGCCCCGTTTGACCAGTCTGCAACAAAACTCGCATTTTTGAGATTTTTCGCGTGGGAACCTTCCAGTTACATTAAACATATCGCAACAAGTGAAAAGGAGCGATCCACGAGTCGTTTTGGCGGAAACAAGACATAAATACTTAAACGGGTCCCGAACAGCTCCAGAACAGCCCCGTTTGACCAGTCTGCAACAAAACTCGCATTTTTGAGATTTTTCGCGTGGGAACCTTCCAGTTACATTAAACATATCGCAACAAGTGAAAAGGAGCGATCCACGAGTCGTTTTGGCGGAAACAAGACATAAATACTTAAACGGGTCCCGAACAGCTCCAGAACAGCCCCGTTTGACCAGTCTGCAACAAAACTCGCATTTTTGAGATTTTTCGCGTGGGAACCTTCCAGTTACATTAAACATATCGCAACAAGTGAAAAGGAGCGATCCACGAGTCGTTTTGGCGGAAACAAGACATAAATACTTAAACGGGTCCCGAACAGCTCCAGAACAGCCCCGTTTGACCAGTCTGCAACAAAACTCGCATTTTTGAGATTTTTCGCGTGGGAACCTTCCAGTTACATTAAACATATCGCAACAAGTGAAAAGGAGCGATCCACGAGTCGTTTTGGCGGAAACAAGACATAAATACTTAAACGGGTCCCGAACAGCTCCAGAACAGCCCCGTTTGACCAGTCTGCAACAAAACTCGCATTTTTGAGATTTTTCGCGTGGGAACCTTCCAGTTACATTAAACATATCGCAACAAGTGAAAAGGAGCGATCCACGAGTCGTTTTGGCGGAAACAAGACATAAATACTTAAACGGGTCCCGAACAGCTCCAGAACAGCCCCGTTTGACCAGTCTGCAACAAAACTCGCATTTTTGAGATATTTCGCTTGGGAACCATCCAGTTACATCAAAAATATCGCAACAACTGAAAATGATACGGAGAGGAAGCGCTATCTTCTCGTCGTAGGATCTGTGATAACTATTGAACCCTCAATCCCCAATGGGAAAGCAAGAACAATCTTGATTGGTAACCATCGAACCCTCTAATCCCAGCGGAAAAGCAAGAACGATCTTTGGTTGGTAACTATCATACCCTCTAATCCCAGCGGAGAAGCAAGCATGATCTTGGGTAGCGCCCAATTCCCTCTCTATGTTGGCTGCGCCAAATCATAGGAAGAACAGGCATGAGACTCTCATCATGTAAAGAGCAAATTGCTACAAATTAATTCATAATTCAAGTCTCAGTTACATGGACACACACCCCTAACTTATATAGACTCCTAAGACCAAATAAAAGAGGAAACAATCTCTATTACACAACTTAGACTCTAGAACTTTCTGCCGTTGGATTCTCTGCAATATTACGGTACGCCTGGAACGATATAGGGCCTGAAACCTGAACCATTACGTGGGCCATCAAATAATCTTTCCAACAAGTACTCACATGTCCAAAACGGACTCCGAATGTAGGAGATATGGACTTTTTTATCGAAGGTATGTCCGGCTGTCACGAAATCAATCCGAACTGAATCAAAATTTTCCTAATATTCAAACTCCGTGTTAGGAACGCCTTAAATCCGTGAATATCTTGAAAAGGAAGTCACAATATTGCTTAGAAACAGATATGAATACCATATATGCTCCAACAATGGCATGCAAACCGCAAACTTCCTTTCTTTGGCAATCCTCGCGCATCTCCTTGACAGCCTGCGCAGTTGCCACTGAAAATGCCATAACTCCTTGAATATAGCTCCAAATTACATGAGACTTGATCTGTTGGAAAGAAGACTTGATAACCTTTCTGAATATCAACTTTTCAAGGTTCAGAGTCCTCTTAAAATACGCGCACACCTTCATGAATTGGACGGACAGAACTGCACACAATCAGACTATACTTGCCCACTATATCCTCATCATCGTAGCCTTCTTGCTTCTTCCTTGCACTACGGGGCTTCTTTGTTACTATATTGAGATTTCTTATTATATTAGTGTCTTGTTATGGTTTATTGTAGAATCTGTGTGCTGGTAGCTTCGCAGTGGAGATGTGCAGTGTCAGGGTTTTAGCTGTCGAAGTGTATTCTTCAATGGATATGATTATTGACATGCTGAGATGCTTTCCATGCTTGGAGAAATTGTACATCGAGGTGACTCACCATAGTTTATGGTGTTCAGATACTTTCTTC
>LAPY01000354.1:131756-149558 GCA_000970635.1 Eragrostis tef | reverse complement strand
CCATGTTGAGCTGTCTCTCTCCGACGCGGCGAGGTGGTTCCGGCGGCACCGTAACGGTTTCGTCGGCCGCCCGGATCTCTCCCGCGCGCCCGCGTTTCGTTTTTCCCCCACGCGTGGTGTTTGGTGGTTTGCGCCTTCGATCCGTCGGTAGATCTGCGCCGCGCGCGGCGATGCTTGGGTTGGTGCTCCCCTTCCGCTCGCGATTTTTGCCCCAGGTTTTGGGATTGCGGAGGAGGAGGAGCTTTGCTTTGAGGGGATCAGATGCTGTGCCATTGTTGGGCTTGGTCTTTGCGTGCGCGCTATGCAAGCGTCTCGTCCCCTGCTTGCGCTGGGCTGGTTTACTTGGCGTGCCGGCTTTAGGAGACTGAGCAAGTTGTTGATGTGCTAGCTAATCGTGGCCTTCATATCCCATATAGGGGAATTCAGCTGGTTGATCTGACTACCGCAGATGAGATGTAGAGTGATCAGCAGGGTTTAGGAGGCAGTGATTGTTCTGTTGTGTTGGAATTATAGTTTAGTTGTATAAGTAAGGATTTCCTGAATTGTAGGTTCATGCTAGTATGCTGTTAATTCTTGGTGCTAAGGCTTGCTAAATGTTTGCGTATTTGGGCTGCTTGTTTGGTCTGACTTTCATGTAGTAAAGTTGGCGAGTCTCCTACTCAAGTGAAGATTGTTTGCTAGAGTTTAGGCTAGCGATAGTACGCTATGATCTTTAATTTGGCAACTTTACTGCTTTGTGATCCTTGGTGGTTTAGTGTCATATTAGAGCTTGGAAATTTCAGGGGTCACGAATTTGATTCTGGTTCAAGTGGTCGTTTGCTGTGTTTGCGTGCTTAGGCTGTGTGCTGCCTTATCTTATGAATTGTTACTTTGTGACAGAGTGTTGGTTCTCTTGATGATGACGCGACTAGTCCAATGACTGGTCACATAATCTCCACAACGATTGGAGGGAAGAATGGGGAACCTAAGAGGGTAATGTTTAGCTGACCTAGATGTCGTAAGAAGTTATTGAACCTATTGCATATACTGATATCTTTCCTGGGTTGTGTGTTTCTTAGACCATCAGCTACATGGCAGAGAGAGTTGTGGGGACTGGATCATTCGGAATCGTCTTCCAGGTATGATTACTTCTTGTGAACTTCCTTCTTGAATTTCATCTTCTTTAGTTATCCTGAATTCCTGATTGTACTTTGTATGTGTACATTAAGGCTAAATGCCTGGAGACTGGAGAAACTTTTGCAATTAAGAAGGTTTTACAAGACAAGCGATACAAGAACAGGGAACTGCAAATAATGCGAGCCATGGATCATTGCAATGTTGTTTCCCTGAAGCATTGCTTCTTCTCTACCACACCTAGAGATGAACTTTTCCTTAACTTGGTGATGGAGTTTGTTCCTGAGTCATTATATCGCGTGTTGAAGCATTATAGCAACATGAACCAGAGGATGCCACTCATATATGTCAAGCTGTACACATACCAGGTAAATGCCATTACTATTTGTCGAGAAGGTACAATAGCCTTGTATTGTGATATTGATTTTGCTTGATGTTTCTTCTTTTTGCAGATATTTCGGGGTTTAGCCTATATTCATACTGTACCTGGAGTTTGCCACAGGGATGTGAAACCTCAGAATCTTTTGGTATGTTCTTTTCATCCTCAACATTTTGTTTGGCAAAATTTTGATATTAGCTGATGTTCATTTTGCTGGTTTTGATAGGTTGATCCTCTTACTCACCAAGTCAAGATATGCGATTTTGGAAGTGCCAAAATGTTGGTGAGTAAATGCAGTATTAGTTCTGTTTATTTTTGTCCATTGCTTACTTTGTAGCTTTTTGAGTTTCGGAATATATACACCTATTGTGTACTCAAATTCTCTTTCAATCCACCATGTTATCAGGTTAAAGGTGAAGCAAACATATCATATATATGCTCACGTTATTACCGTGCACCAGAGCTCATATTTGGGGCAACTGAATACACAACATCAATTGATATATGGTCAGCTGGATGCGTTCTTGCTGAGCTGCTTCTTGGCCAGGTTTGTTTCTGTTCTTGGCTATCTGCTTTTCCCACAGATGTCTTGTTCTGCACCCTCTTGATGTATATTCATCTGAGGAGCAAACTCAGAATGTAACATCTTTCTGTAACATTATTTTATCAGCCTCTCTTCCCTGGTGAAAGTGCTGTCGATCAGCTTGTTGAGATTATAAAGGTACTATCTTGCTCTTCAGTGCATTAGTCTAAAGAAATATTCTCATTACTGTCTGCTTTAATGAGCTGAACGAATGTGCTTTGCTGCAGGTTCTTGGTACTCCAACACGCGAGGAAATTCGCTGCATGAATCCCAATTACACTGAATTTAGATTTCCTCAGATCAAAGCCCACCCGTGGCACAAGGTGTGTGAAAAATATGTTTATTAAATTATTTCATTAACTGATGTTATGATGCACAACATTGACTGAAATATCTTCACTGTTGCAGATTTTCCACAAACGGATGCCTCCAGAAGCTATAGATCTCGCATCCCGTCTCCTACAGTATTCCCCAAATTTGCGATGCACTGCTGTGAGTTTTCTTCTCCCTGTTGACTGATTCTAGTCAAATAGAGGAATCGCCTACCTACCAATGATTATCATGCACTAATAATGACATTAATGGACTGCAATGGTCATGTTCTTTCCATCGCTTTCCATCTTAGTTAGCAATATTAATCATCTCAATGTGTCCAGAGCTAGTACTGATGATTGCACAGTTTTTTTTTTGTGTGATTATTTTGTAAGTGGTGTATGTACTTTCACGTGATATCCTCAGAAGAACTTTATACTGTCCAGAAAGAACAAAAAAATGTTTTTATTTGCCTTGTCGCTGTGTGCAAATTTCACTGAATTATCTTCATCAAGAGGCTTTCCCGTCTGCCTATATAGTTCTAAGTCTATTCTTAAATTTAATTCCCTTTTGTGAATACTCGACTCTCTGATTAGGTATTTGTAATTAGTGAGTTTTAATGTGTATGGAAAAAGTTGTCCTGTAATACATGACTAACTGCAGTTGCTGCTACCTCTGCATATTGAGTTTGTTGCTAACGTTTTTTTTTATATTATTTTGATGTTGGCAGCTGGAAGCATGTGCACATCCGTTCTTTGATGAGTTGCGGGAGCCGCATGCAAGGTTGCCAAATGGACGCCCATTCCCTCCACTGTTCAACTTTAAGCAGGAAGTAAGACTGATACATTTTTTTTTATTCCTCACATGAGCATTTTATGCAAGAAACTATGCCAACCATGTGGACAACTATAGTTGTGTTAATGAACTGGTAATATTTGAAGGTACTGACATATATGTTTGCCTGTCAATTTGTAGCTAGCAAATGCTTCCCCAGAGCTCATCAACAGGTTGGTACCAGACCATGCTAGGCGACATCTCGGACTCAATTTCTTTCCCGCAACTGGATCATAGGGAAGGCAGTATGGTGTTTTACTTCGCGCTGCCAATGCATCTTTGTGCCGAAGGGCAATCAGCATGTTCTCACATTTAAGACGTAGAATCTGACCATTATTGGAAAGCCAAATATGAGCTGGCGCCGATGTTCTGTAAGGAAGGTGGTGTGTTTGCACAGCCATCCTTGTTGCTTCTTTTAGTGCTCCAACTCTGTTATGACTTATGCGAAAGGCTATGGTGATCAGGATTAGCGAACTATTGCAAAATGGTGGGAGGGATGGGGATGGTGTATTGTTAAGATGTTGAGAAGGAATTTAGTCCCAACTATTGTACTTTGTTCGATGTTGTAGCACACCTGTAAGTGTTCTATATCCCCCTATTGCTAGTCAAATGTAAGTGTAAATGTTCTTGATGGAAAATTATCTCAGAGTCATGGTATTGTTGTTTATCCTTCCCCTCCCATACTCCAATCATATCTTGCATTTATTGAGGCTGTTCGGCAGACTGCGGCTGCAGAAAAATAACTGCGAACACTGTAGCCATTATGCGAAGTTATACGACTTTTGCAATTAAGAAGGTTTTACAAGACAAGCGATACAAGAACAGGGAACTGCAAATAATGCGAGCCATGGATCATTGCAATGTTGTTTCCCTGAAGCATTGCTTCTTCTCTACCACACCTAGAGATGAACTTTTCCTTAACTTGGTGATGGAGTTTGTTCCTGAGTCATTATATCGCGTGTTGAAGCATTATAGCAACATGAACCAGAGGATGCCACTCATATATGTCAAGCTGTACACATACCAGGTAAATGCCATTACTATTTGTCGAGAAGGTACAATAGCCTTGTATTGTGATATTGATTTTGCTTGATGTTTCTTCTTTTTGCAGATATTTCGGGGTTTAGCCTATATTCATACTGTACCTGGAGTTTGCCACAGGGATGTGAAACCTCAGAATCTTTTGGTATGTTCTTTTCATCCTCAACATTTTGTTTGGCAAAATTTTGATATTAGCTGATGTTCATTTTGCTGGTTTTGATAGGTTGATCCTCTTACTCACCAAGTCAAGATATGTGATTTTGGAAGCGCCAAAATGTTGGTAAGTAAATGCAGTATGAGTAGTTCTGTTTATTTTTGTGCATTGCTTACTTTGTAGCCTTTTGAGTTTCGGAATATATACACCTACAGTATGCTCAAATTCTCTTTCAATCCACCATATTACCAGGTTAAAGGTGAAGCAAACATATCATATATATGCTCACGTTATTACCGTGCACCAGAGCTCATATTTGGGGCAACTGAATACACAACATCAATTGATATATGGTCAGCTGGATGCGTTCTTGCTGAGCTGCTTCTTGGCCAGGTTTGTTTCTGTTCTTGGCTATCTGCTTTTCCCACAGATGTCTTGTTCTGCACCCTCTTGATGTATATTCATCTGAGGAGCAAACTCACAAATTCAGAACATAACATCTTTCTGTAACATTATTTTATCAGCCTCTCTTCCCTGGTGAAAGTGCTGTGGATCAGCTTGTTGAGATTATAAAGGTACTTTCTTGCTCTTCTGTGCATTTGTCTAAAGAAATATTCTCATTACTGTCTATTTTCACGAGCTGAACGAATGTGCTTTGCTGCAGGTTCTTGGTACTCCAACACGCGAGGAAATTCGCTGCATGAATCCCAATTACACAGAATTTAGATTTCCTCAGATCAAAGCCCACCCGTGGCACAAGGTGTGTGAAAAATGTGTTGATTAGATTATTTCATTAATTGATGTTATGATGCACAACTTTGACTGAAATATCTTCACTGTTGCAGATTTTCCACAAACGGATGCCTCCAGAAGCTATAGATCTCGCATCCCGTCTCCTCCAGTATTCCCCGAATTTGCGATGCACTGCTGTGAGTTTTCTTCTCCCTGTTGACTGATTCTAGTCAAATAGAGGAATCATCTACTATGATTACCATGCACTAATAATGACATTAATGTCCAACTTCTCAGTTGGACTGCAATGGTCATGTTCTTTCCATCGCTTTCCATCTTAGTTGTTAGCAATACTGATCATCTCAATGTGTCCAGAGCTAGTACCGATGATTGCACATTTATGTTTTTTGTGTGATTATTTTGTTAGTGGTGTATGTACTTTCACGTGATATCCTCAGAAGAACTTTATACTATCCAGAAAGAACAAAAATGTTTTTATTTGCCTTATCGCCGTGTACAAATTTCACTGAATTATCTTCAACAAAAAATACTCGACTCTCTGATTAGGTATTTGTAATTATTGAGTTTTAATGTATTTGGAAAAAGTTGTCCTCTAATACATGACTAACTGCAGTTGCCGCTACCTCTGCATATTGAGTTTGTTGCTAATGTTTTTGTAATATTATTTTGACGTTGGCAGCTGGAAGCATGTGCACATCCGTTCTTTGATGAGTTGCGGGAGCCGCATGCAAGGTTGCCAAATGGACGCCCATTCCCTCCACTGTTCAACTTTAAGCAGGAAGTAAGACTGATACATTTTTATTATTCCTCACATGAGCATTTTATGTAAGAAACTATGCCAACCATGTGGACAACTATAGTTGTGTTAATGAACTGGTAATATTTGAAGATACTGACATATGCTTGCCTGTCAATTTGTAGCTAGCAAATGCTTCCCCAGAGCTCATCAACAGGTTGATACCCGACCATGCTAGGCGACATCTCGGACTCAATTTCTTTCCCACAACTGGATCATAGGGAAGGCAGTATGGTGTTTTACTTTGCGCTGCCAATGCATCTTTGTGCCGAAGGGCAATCAGCATGTTCTCACATTTAAGACGTAGAATCTGACCATTATTGGAAAGCCAAATATGAGCTGGCGCCGATGTGTTCTGTAAGGAAGGTGGTGTGTCTGCACAGCCATCCCTTGTTGCTTCTTTTAGTGCTCCAACTCTGTTATGACTTATGCGGAAGGCAGTTGTGATCAGGATTAGCCAACTATTGCAAAATGGTGGGAGGGATGGGGATGGTGTATTGTTAAGATGTTGAGAAGGAATTTAGTCCCAACTATTGTACTTTGTTCGATGTTGTAGCGCACCTGTAAGTGTTCCATATCCTCTATTGCTAGTCAAATGTAAGTGTAAATGTTCTTGATGGAAAATTATCTCAGAGTCATGGTATTGTTGTTTATCCTTCCCCTCCCATACTCCAATCATATCTTGCATTTATTGAGGCTGTTCGGCAGACTGCGGCTGCAGAAAAATAACTGCGAACACTGTAGCTGCTGCAGAAGAAATAACTGAAACACTATAGCTGTTGCAAAACAACAGCCGCTGCAAAGCAGCCAGGCGAACAGGCTGATTCTTGGGATCAGATTAACTGACTCTAGGGTCTAGGCAAGTTTGGTTGACTCTGAACTCCTGATCATTCTTACTTTGAATTTCTTAACATTCTTATTGCAGATGGACTGACCCTATATGATTTCACTTACTAGAACTTCTAGTAGCAAATAATCATGTCTAATGCCGTGCAGGAGAGCCAACAAGCATATAATGAGAGAATAAAAGCAACAGTTGAGGTCCAATGGGTTTTGTCGGCTACGGCGTGGTCCATTTCGCGATTGATTCTGTTCGTTAGCGCAGTTGAGCAGGCCGTGATTTATTCGCTTTGATCACGATGCCGACACCGCGATGCACCTGCGCAGTTTTCTGTCTCAACGTCCAGCAAGTTGGTAAACGTATCATTGTTTTTCCTCTTTGAGGCCTTCCTGGTTTCACACTAGTTGATAAGTTGTCTGCCTGCATCATCATTTGAGTGCTTCACGGTCAATAATCGCGGTACTGACCGGTTGAAAAATTGTAATAAGTGGGCAGGTGACCTACAGTTTGTTTTCTGAGACTTTGGGATTCACAGGCCCCGACTTCTCGTCTCGAGACGATCATCAAGATGCTAGTGACAGTTTTTCTTACCAAGCACCATATTTGCATGAGTAGGAAAGGTAGGAACAACATCGGCTTCAACTCTTCAGACATGTCAAGCATTCTAAGTCACATTCTTGTTCGGAACGCATGAATTTGAAATGATATTTGCTGCAATTCCACATGAAACAGTTTGACTAACATATGAATTTGAAGAATTTCCAAATGTCTCAGTTCTACCTATAGTCGATAGGTCCGGCGGTCCATGGAAACTACGGCCCCGTTCGTTTCCTTTAGCACTAAATTTTAGAAGCCTCTAAACAAAGAAAATCTAACGAGACGAATCTAATGAGTCTAATTAATCTATGTTTTGCTACAGTAATGCTACAGTAACCATCATCTAATCACGGCTTACTTATCCTTATTAGATTCGTCTCGCGAATTAGACCAGGAATTCTAGAGTTAGTCTTGTAATTAAACTTTATTTAATACTCTTAAATGATAAGATTCTTTTTTTAGACCGCTTTAAATTTTAGACCACGAACGCCCTCTAAGTTTCTTTGTCTCGCGTGCTTTCCAACAGTATTTTGTCTGAGCTGTGATGATAATAGTACCGGTAAAAGCGTTGGACCTTTCCAAAGTGAACAGACAAATTGTGCCAGCAGAAGAAACAGAGATTGAGGCCAAACAAACAGGCCACTCGAGCACCCGGACGCGTAATTGGCAGACCGGAAGCGCCAATTCCCTGGCCACCCTCCCCATTCCCAAAGCTGGGCCCACTCGCCCAATTGTTTCTTCCCCGCTCGTCCCCTCCACGGAACCAAACAAACAAGCAAACAAAAAAGAACACAAAAAGCGAAGCCGCAAAGGAAAAACAATGCCCCACCCACTCGTTTCGTTTAGTTGCTCATTAATCCCCCAACGAGGCGCATTAATTAAACCTAATCTATTCGTTAATCTACGCTCTGCGCTCGATACACTCCCACTCCCAGTGGAGTATTATACCATGGCCACCACCCCCGAGCTGCTGCCGCCGCCGCCGCTCGCGCTGCGCTTCCCCAGTGCTCCCACGCCATGGCGCTGGTGCCGCGAATCTCTCTCCTCGCTGCCGTCGCCACCGTCGCGGTGCTTGCTGCTGGTGGCGGGGTCGAGGCGGCGGACCCGCCGCTCTCACCCAAGGGGCTCAACTACGAAGGTGTGTTTTGGAGGGTTTAGGGTTTGGTTCCGGGCAGGATGGTCGGATTGGTGGATGCGGTTTGTGATGGTGGTTTTCATTTCGCAGTGGCGGCGTTGATGGCTGTTAAGAGCCGGGTGCGGGACGAGAAGGGGCTGATGGCCAAGTGGGATATCAATTCCGTCGACCCCTGCACATGGTCCATGGTCACCTGCTCCCCCGACGGATTCGTCGTCTCGCTGTGAGCCTCCCCTTTCCTCCTCTCTGAGCTTCGGCTTCTACTCCCATTTCTCCTTTGGTTGGATCGCTGCGAGGCGGCTTTCTGCTATTGCTGCTTTGTTTCCTGCGGACGAGTTACGTGATGTGTTTTGTTCGGTTTGTTGGAGCTGCAGGCAGATGGCCAACAACGAGCTGTCGGGGACGCTGTCGCCGAGCATTGGGAACCTCAGCCACCTGCAGACAATGTAAGGATTGAGGACGAATTCACCTAATCCATTACGGTTGCTCATTGTTGCATTACTATATGTACTTATACACTGCATTGCGACATTGTAAGATACCCCTCCTGGTTTTCAATTGATGACGTTAGGGCAGCATTCATAGTTCACTTTTGAGCTAAAGAATTGTACTAACATCATCAGTTTAAAACTGGAAGGAGTAGGCAGTTTAACAGGCTGAATTATTGGTTGGACACTGGGATGGTCCATTTATTTTGTTGAAAGTTGGAAAATATGATAAACGAGTAGCAAAGAAGAATGTCAAGTCTGCTAAACTTCCTTTTAGGAAGCTCAACTGCTACACATGTGTCACTGTCATGTAGATGCTGTGTTGTGAAAAGGAGCGTTACAATACAGCTCCTGGTCAATGACTCAGTAAAGGAAAATACTAAGGGTTTGTGCACTCCTTATAATAGTATAAGCCTGAATTAACGTTCAAATATCCAAGGTCAGGACAATAACCTCTTAGCGAACTACAACACTACATAAGGGACAATGGACACCTCAACCAGAATGTCTCTTATGTCTTCTTTTTAAAACTTTGTTCTATAATTTTTTATATTAAACCCAGTTATTGGGTATCATCAGTCCTTGATGGAGCCATAAGAAAGAAAATAGAGCAGTCTTTCTAGCACTGACTTAGTTAGGAGGACTAGAGTTCCCATTGGATGATCACCACCTTTTATGATTTCTTGGACCCATACCACCCATTTATGTAGACATATTGCGATTGTGTGTTATTACTTCCAACTTTGAAAAGGATTAGCTGCATGTATGAATGTATTATCCCTTTCTAGGCTAATCAGTTGTTTACTCAGTTGTACATCTTGACAGCATCATACATAGGTTACTACTTTTGTACATATTACAGCTGACTGTAAAAATATTCTAATAGAAGATGGTTCTGTGTCTTCAGATTCTTTCTTAATTACTGGATATGATAAGTTGGCACTAAGTATTGGATATCTTAATTTAATACTGTTAGACCTCTGGATTTGCTGAAACTAGGCTACACAGACCAAGATATTTCCTCCATGACAAATTACTGTTTCCTATCTCCATACATATCACTATGAATCATGGTTTTTCGGTGAAAATATTTGTGCTACACTGAGCTAATTTTGAAATTAAACCTCCGCATTGCATCATTTGCTACTACGCAATGGCTAGAAGCACTGTTTTCTTAGATGAGTAATCATAACTGAACTAAGAGCAAGAGCAGAAGTGTCGTATTGGGTTTGTGTCTACTGGACTGGTCATCCAGTTAGAAAATTATTATGTATCATTCATCCATCTTAAAATGATAGAGCATTTTCCTATTTGATGATCTCCTGACAGTCCTTCCCTATCCTAATTATGGGCTTATATTTTCCTATATCTCTCCTGCATCCTGTGGGGTTTCACTGATCACCATCCTTATGAAAATGAGACTGTACCTGTGTTCAATGGCTCAGCTCCTTTGTTGATCCTTTTCAGGTCACTACAGAATAACAGAATATCAGGTCAAATTCCTCCAGAGATTGGGAAGCTTACAAATCTAAATGCCCTTGATCTTTCTGGCAACCAGTTTGTTGGAGATATTCCTAGTTCACTGGGGCAGCTGACCCGGCTAAATTATCTGTGAGTAGATGTCAAATTACTACTTTACAGTTGGTAACACATTATATACTGACTGATGCTTTGTTAATCTGTCAGGCGCCTTGATAGGAATAACTTGTCTGGTCAAATCCCTGTGGATGTTGCAAGGCTTCCAGGACTCACATTCCTGTATGTCTCTTTTTGACATACTTTTCTTAAATTCCTATATTTTTACTGTGTTCAACTCTTGGCTTTTGAACTGACTAGATTAATATGTGTTTCAGTGACTTATCATTCAACAATTTTAGTGGCCCGGTTCCAAAAATCTATGCACATGACTACAGGTAGGCGGGTGAGAGTATACGTGTGATAAGCTCTTTTACCATTTCCCTCCATTTGCGTAGCCACGTTCTCGAATCAGCTGAAACGAACTATTATTTCATTCATTCCTTTTCGGCATCTTAGTTCCCTAGGCATGCATTTATTCCTCTCTGTTCATTATATATGTGGAAAATGACTATTTCTTCTGCTTACCAGTCTGGCAGGAAACAAGTTCCTTTGCAATTCGTCAAGTATACATGGTTGCACAGTTCTGACAGAAGTGACTAATGGTAATTGCTTTGCTAGATGTCATTTCTTTTCCCCCTTTTTATGTGGAACTTAACTTTGAGCATTTATCTTCAGGGACAGTTATTAGACAGCTGCAGAAAGGGAAGAACCATCATCAATTAGCATTGGCGGTTTCTTTAAGCATTACCTGTGCCACAATACTTGTTCTGCTGTTTGTATATTGGCTAAGTTACTGCAGATGGCGCTTGCCTTTTGCTTCTGCTGGTAATCATCTAAGCATATATCTGCTCTTGCCGATATAAATATACGATTCTCTGAATAGTTCTTTTGGCTTGCTTGTAGATCAAGATCTAGAATTTGAGTTGGGACACCTGAAGCATTTTTCATTTCATGAGCTGCAAGATGCAACAGACAATTTTAATCCAAAGAATATCTTAGGTCAAGGTGGCTTTGGTATTGTTTATAAAGGCTGTCTGAGAAATGGAACTTTACTAGCGGTGAAGAGGTTAAAAGATCCTGATGTTACCGGTGAAGTTCAATTTCAAACAGAAGTTGAGTTGATTGGCCTTGCGGTGCACAGGAATCTCTTGCGTTTGTATGGATTTTGCATGACCTCAAAAGAAAGGCTGCTTGTGTATCCATATATGCCAAATGGCAGTGTTGCTGACCGCTTGAGAGGTAACTTAAACTCGCCACAACAGTTCTTATTATTTGATCCCTATGTTTCAGTTGGGTTGTGTGTCTCAGTTTTCTTATCATGTGTTTTTATACCCTTTTTACTGTTCTGATATGAAACTGAAATTTTCAGAATACCATCATGGAAAACCATCTCTTGATTGGAGTAAACGCATGATGATTGCTCTTGGGGCTGCCAGAGGATTACTTTATCTTCATGAACAATGCAATCCTAAGATCATTCACAGGGATGTTAAGGCTGCCAACATATTGCTTGATGAAAGTTTTGAAGCAATCGTTGGGGACTTTGGATTGGCAAAACTTCTTGACCGACAAGAATCACATGTTACTACTGCAGTTCGGGGCACAATTGGGCATATTGCTCCTGAGTATCTCTCAACTGGACAGTCTTCTGAAAAAACTGATGTCTATGGTTTTGGTATTCTCCTGTTGGAACTGATTACTGGTCCTAAAACTTTGAGCCATGGACATGGACAGTCTCAGAAGGGAATGATTCTAGATTGGGTAACTTCTTATGTACTGTATTCCTACACTGTATTCAACTCTGACCCTTGAGAAGATCTAACACCCGTAATTGTCTCCAGGTAAGAGAGCTAAAGGAGGAAAAGAAACTGGATAAGCTGGCCGACAGGGATCTCAAGGATTGTTTTGATGTCGCCGAGCTGGAGTGTTCTGTTGATGTGATCATCCAATGCACACAAACCAACCCTATCCTGCGCCCTAAGATGTCTGAAGTTCTACACGCTCTTGAATCTAATGTCACTCTTGCAGAGAGCAGCATCGAGCTGAATAGAGAACCTCTTCCTTATGGGGGCACCTACAGTTTCTCTATAAGACATGAGGATCCTCATGATTCGTCGTCTTTTATTATAGAGCCGATAGAGCTATCTGGTCCCAGATAATACATGTTTAGCCGGGGGGGGGGGGGTGGGGGGGATGAAAAATGATAAAATTTGTACAAAACGTGTATAGCCTGGATGTAATTCAGTGTGGAAAAAGTTAGCTGGGGCTTGCTGCAACTCAAAGACCATTATGAGCATATCATTTTGTTGCAAATGCCCCCAGCTATTTTAAATCTGTATGTATAGCCCGAGCTTTGCTTGGTTAACAGTCACCATGCTGGATGCCATTTTCTGCTCCTTGTACCATAAATCCTAAGAAAGAGATTCATGTATAATGCTGCTCGAACCTTGAAGGTTCAGCTTAGAAGGATACATGTTTACTAGGTTTAGAGTTCAGCTTCATGGGATACATGTTTCCAAAACTGAGAGCAAGTTGAACCTCTAAGGTTCAGCTTTCATGAATAATGCTGCTTGAACCTCGAAACATGCAAGCAACCAAACGGGGCTGAAACACCAGGCAGGACAGCAATGAACTGCAGCATTGAAAGGAGGAAACCCATACAAGTTCTCAATTTTATCGCATTTCTTCTCTTGAGCAGTGTAAAATTACAGTGACTTGCCATTAGCGTGACAATTGCCACGCAAAAAGGAAAGTAAAAAAAGGAGGGTAAACATGTAGTTCTTCATACATCAGAATTTCGAGATTGGACAGCACCAATAGGCTGAATTTATTCTCTGTAAGCCAGAAGCCCAAAGAAAACAAAAATGCAGCTTGCAAGCCTCATTTCATTGGCTGCAGGGAATGAGGAAGACTCATTTCGGTTTGGTAACCTCATGAATAGCATTTGCCAAGTAAGCGACGTTTCCTGATGTTACACCAGCCATGCTGAAATAGACACAGGAACAAAGTTAGATTCTTTTTTCTTCTCCCCCAGCATCAACAGATAGATCATTCCACTAACATGATATTAAAAAACTGTTAAGCAATGCATACCTTATTCTCCCATTGCGGGTCATGTAGATATGGAATTCATTTGTGAGACGGTCAACTTGTTCAGGCGTCATTCCACTGTAGCAGAACATTCCAATCTGCATAAAGATACATACCATTTCTTTAGATTTAAATTCACCAAATGACTAATAATAAGGTTGCAGGCGGAATTTCAACACCAACAGAAACACAATAGTAAAAATGCAATGGCAGAGGAGAAAAAACATGTTAGGAGATCTAAGTAGCAGTTTGTTCCTGCCCAGTTACAGATAAGCAATTCAGCATCACAAAAGATGAGACTAGTCTGCACTGGTATACTGGTAAGCCAGATTAACTGGGGTCCGTGTTGTAACTGAGATATTAATCCAAAACCCACGCTAGGCCACACTCCAGTAATATTTAGATACAGCCCAAACATTCTCAGCCTTGTGTGCGCACTACTGGTCACCAGTGTAAACTGATACAACATGCATGTCATCGCAAGCATGTCTACGATTTATATTCAGAGATGTGGCATTGATAGTTTTTTTTTCTTTTCCTGAAGATATGGAAATTATATTGATCAAATTTCTATTTACCTGATTGGTGACATGCTCCCATGACAAAGGTGAACCTAATTTTTCAAGATTTTCCTTAAGTGCCTTCCGCATTCCAATGATTCGATCAGCCATACCCTGAGACAACCAATGACAGATTGCTTGTTAGTGGTGTTCTCCTCAGGCACTTACAAGACCGATTTAACCATTTACAAATTGCAAGTAGAAATGGAGGATCCACAGTGTACCTTGACCTCTTTCAACCACATACTCTTCAAATCTGGATCATTGAGGATAATCGAAACAACCAGCGCACCATGAACAGGTGGGTTGCTGTACATTGGTCTTGCGATCTGTTGCAGTTGACTCTTGACAGCAACTGCTTGCTTCTCATCCTCACATAGAATACTGCAATATCAGGAACATCATTAGAGAGCATATTAACATCACTACTGTAACAAAAGTTGATACTGCCTCCGCTCTTAAATATATGACGTTTAGGACAACAAATTTAGTTGAAATGGAACTGGATTTGTTTTTCCAACGTCATATATTTAAAAATGGAGGGAGTACAATGGAGCAACTAATTCTATTTAATGTCATCCACTTAGCTACAGAGAGATCATTATAAGCAGCGCCCTTATTGAAAAACTTCAGTTCTTTTGCTAAGTGATTTATTAATTTTTCTTTTCATTTAAAGAGTTTTATATCTTAAGGCTTCCAACAACTATTGCAAGACACAAAAGTAGCTATTTAAATGATCTACTACCTAATGCAACATATGGTGCACTATATAAAAGATATGAAGAATAACTGCAAGACCGAAGAGTAAGTAACTAGGAATCTTCTTGTACAAAAGTACACATGGAGATTGGTGTGCAACATACAATATTGCTAAAATTAAGAACTTTTTAAGATTATAGCATTATATGTTCAGAAATAACTAGCATCGATCAATCCGATACCTCAGGCATCCTACTCTCTGTCCGTAAAGGCCCATGTTCTTTGCGTATGACTGAGCGCATCCAATTTGGTGTCCATCTTCAAGGAAAATCCGGATTGCCTTCGCATCTCTCTCTGGATCTCCACTGGCAAAACCTTGGTATGCCATGTCAAAGAATGGAAAATGTTTTTTCTCCTATAGTCAAAAGAAAAAAAAAATATGATACTAGTGGTCACTGAGAATCCAGTATAGGAAATACCGTTGTATGATATTTTTGAACTCTCCATACCTTAAACAGCTGGGATATCTCTCTCCATTGTTCCTCTGTAGGATCCACTCCAGTAGGATTATGAGCACATGCATGAAGCAAAAAGAATGAACCGTTTGGAGCTTTCTGCATATGAAAAAAAAGCATAAACAATGAAATTTCAAACAAATTGTCAGCAGGCCGACAGGCAAAGGGTAGAAAAATAGTTAGTCTCTTTGAATTCTGCTTTCCAAGCTCCGACTTATTAGGTATTTTGACAAGAGAACTATAAATGCACATACCATATTTCAATTAAAAAAGTAAAAAACAATTAATTTCAATTAAAGAAGTAAAAAAAGGTAAGTTGATACTAGTTGCTAAGCAACGAGACATTGAAACAAAATCATAGAAAGCTTGATACAGGTAGCAGGAATGCAAGAAATCAAAGAAACAGTAATATCCTCGTGAACAGAATAAACGAATCACCTTGATGTCACTCATCAATCCCGCAAAATCAAGCCCTCTTGACTCTGCATGGTAGTACGTAAATTTGTTCTGTGGCACTTGAGCATCCCTCCAGATATTGTGATGGCTGGAGAAGATTCCACATTGAAGTTAGCTATTAAATATGTAAATTATACTGAAAGGTGAAAAGTAATTCAGTGAGAAATAATGGATAACTACCATGGCAACTCAAAGTAAACTAAATTTATATCAGGTACAAACAAATTGCAACTGTACACCAATTTCCTTGTCTCTGATTCACTGTTTTTTTGTTTCCTTGAGAAGTGAATAAAAGCAACATTTGGTGTCACAGCAAGGTGTCAACTCACTTGGCCCAAGTTGGTGTAGGTATGTATATCTGCGAATCCGGCAAAAAGCGCTTCTGGAAATCAGCAAACAGCCGGCACGCACCGGTCCCTGAAAGAGCTTGCACTGCCGCGATCTTCTTGTCTTTAATGAACTCAGAATTCTCCCCATAGGCCAGCTTCAGTGACTCTTCAATCGTCTTTATGCTGCCTCCCATTGGTAGGTACTCCCTGTTTTGCATATTGAAGGAATATATTGATCAGAACCCACCCTAAAACCTTCTGATAAATAAACTATTTTCAGACTAAATCAGACAGCAAAAGGGATGGGCCCAGGAATCATATTGCGCCACAAAATGCTGACAGCAAGTACAATTCAAATTGAGCCATAAAATGCTAATGCAATATCCGAATAAAGCACACCGTAAGGGAGCTAGCAGCATCCTTCTAAACATGTCGTTTTCGCAAAATCGCACAATGGACAAGGCCGTCCCTGGGCATGTGTCACATGAGCAACATACAGGCCCCCCAAAGCCATGGGGCCCTCATGTTTAACTTCTATAATGATAGCTGCTTAGTTACTGCAAGTAAAATTATGATTACGTCTGTATTTTTACCATGAAATGTTCTGGAAACCATAGAGCACAACATTTTTTTTCCACTGGACCCTCCCATGTTTCTGCGGGCAAATCATTTCCTAACTTTTCGCAAAACATTAACATCTTCCCTCCTAATCCTCCTCTCCATGATTAATCCAGACTACCTCAAAAAAAATCCATAAGGGAAAATTCATTGCCTTGCTCCAATCTCATATATTCAGTTGTTTCTTTATATATCCTATATATTAATCATCAATGGTCCTGGTATCATTTGATCAACTAGCATTGACTTTACAGTGCTCTATCAATGAAACTGGTCCTTCTTCTATTGGGGCCCTCAATGTACAATCAACTAGCATTGAGTTTATAAATGCTCTATCAACTACTCCCTTCAGGTGGAAAGTGATGACGCTCCGAACGGAACGAGCAGTGCAACTTTGTGCTTAGCACTCTGGTCGGAACTCGGAACATCATCATTTCCAACCGGAGGAAATAGCATTGGTGTTGGTCTTCCATACTGATTTCATGGCCTATTTTAGAACTTAGCACAGGGCCCCTAGATTCCACGGGACGGCCTTGCAATGTACAAGTACGCGAGGAAGCTAGGAGGGGGAGGAGGAGATCTCATCTCACTCACATGTTGAGGTTACCGGCGATCCGGCGCTCCGCCTCGCGCACGCATTCTAGCACGAGGGGCTTGCCGTTGTCGTCGCGGTAGGCGCCCTGCAGGTCATTCGAGCCCCCATTTCAGAACGAGACCAAAACAAGCAAGTAAGATTCGCTGAGTGAGAGAGATCGCGGGGATAATAGCACGAGCGGTAAGGAGGCGGAGGGCGTACCACGCCAACGTTGATTTTGTCCGGCGACGTGTCGGCAAGGAAGGCCTCGGTGACGCCGAGGATGGGGTCCTTGGGCGCCGGCTCCACATGTCCGAACAGTGACGCCATCTGCCTCGCCGGCTGCTGCAGCGACGG
>LAPY01000354.1:84112-96649 GCA_000970635.1 Eragrostis tef | reverse complement strand
GGCCCGCCGGGAGCGGGGCGCGCCGCGGCGGCGGCTCGGCGCAGCCAGCCGCGCCCCGTCGACGGAGATGGCCTCGATGTGTGCGGTTCGTAGCCGTCGACCAACGGCCCCGACGCCGGTCTCGTCCTCGCTCCACAGAGGGCACGCAGGATGGATTTGTTTGTGTGATTTGAGAGTGAGAGGAGGCCACACAATAGCCGGCCACACCAAATCCTGCTGGAAACAAGCTTTAAATCTGAAAAAGTGTCTTTATTGCCAATCTAACTCTGTCATCCAAACACCTCTATGGTTAGAGTTAGTTTAGGGATAGAGTTAGAGTTAGTTTGTAACTCTAACTCTAACCGGGTTAGAGTATCCAAACAGGGCCATCGACGCGACGACGCCCGACGGAGACGAGTCAGGCACTCCAGGCTAGCGCGGTGACTTTCGTTTCAGGGATCGGGCGGACGTGGGGTGTTTTACTCATCGGTGGTTCAAAATGTCGTTAATTTTCACTTCGATCAATCAAACAGCTGAACGAGCAGATGAAAATATAGGCATGCTTATGTGTAAGTATAATTATTTCTTTTAGAGAATAATTAGAAGGCTTAATTGCAAATTCCACCCTATAAGTTGCTTCTAGTTTGATATTTCACCCCACCCCACCCCAGTTTTATTGCAAAAACCACCCCACTCACCCCAGTTTTGTTGCAAAAACCACCCCGGTTTTCATGTACTCTCTCAAATAGGCTCAAAATTTTAACTTTGACGCTTGAATACATGAGTCGATTAATTTAGCATGAGCTGCGTTTTGAAATTTGGCCATATCTTATACTGTTGTGGACCTATCGCACTAAAATTTACTGCTTATTTGTGTCTTAAACGTCTACAACTGTAGCTAAGCGTAGCAAATTTAACTGCTCAACGGTCCGTACACATGTGCGAGACTCGAGATAGGAGCTAAACTTGCATTTTTTTTTGGATTTTTGAGCCTATTTGAGAGAGTGCGTGGGAACTAGGGTGGTTTTTACAACAAAACTGGGACAGGGTGAGGTAGTTTTTGCAACAAACGGACTTATAGGGTGAAATATCAAACTAGAGGCAACTTATGGGTGGAATTTGCAATTAACCCTAATTAGAACTAGGTACAATTGGTACAACTTATCAGTCCGTAGCTTGTGCATATACATAATAATCACCATAAGATATGCCAAAGAGTAAAGAATTCATCAAAAAGGCAATCTTGATTTGAATTCTTCTAGGCACCGAGGCATTCATATTTATGAGGAAAAGACCGAAATATCTTCGTAAAAAAAAGAGAGAATAAGTTAGCAAGCAATATGCAGGATTGTTGTCAAACATTCCACTATCTATTTGAGTGGATTCTACTCCACCAAACTGGTCTTTGTCGATTTGCCTGACCAACCTACAACAATTTGGTAAGATTGGCACCCGAGAGGCCGAGATGGTTGTTATTTCACTTGTTCAGTCATTGTCTTGGGGATGAACTAGGCCACATAACTGTTGCCGGTGTTTGTATGTTCCTACCTAACGATACTTTTCAAGCAATGCTTGCGTAAAAAGCTGATCTTTTGTGATTTGTTAAAATATTTTGCTATTGAGTGTGGACACTTGCTCACTTCAATATGTTCACTATGTAAATCGCTAAGTACATTTTTCTTCATTTCTGTTCATATTTTCTTGGACTTAGTGCATCATTGCTGTGTTCACATTACGGGCTCGTGTCATGGGAAAACAAATCAAGATATCAGCCGTGTTTTTGTACAGTTGTCCCTCCAGTGAGATATAAAAATCTCTTGCTAGCCGTGTGGAAGAGGGGATTTATAATATGAATTTTTAAGTTATATAGTTCAAACTCAAGTTAAATCCATTGCGATCATAATCCTTCTCGTCCCGAGTGACTCGTATACTCCTCATTTAGGTTTTTTTTTAGCACCCCCTCCTCATTTAGGTGGAGTTGATAATTCCGAAACTATGGGCTGGTACTCCTGTCCCAAAATTGAGTCATGATCGGATCAGCAGATCCAGAACACTTCCTATCACCTAAAATCAGGAGAGCAGCTTAATGCAATGTGTCAACTGTCTCTGCATCGCTTTGCTGGGTTATAAACTGTTCTCGGCGTGTCTCATAAATAAACGAAAAGCCTTTCTCATCCTGTGGTCTCGTCGTGCATGCCGTGCTTACTTGCATCGCCATCACGTGTGCAACAACATTTAGAGATCGATCCGATCCTTCACAGCGATGCATCACATGATGGAGCCAAGGAAAGTTCCATGAATCGGCAAGTCACCCATGAACCAAGGCTGCTATGAGCCTATGACTAAACCGTAATAAGTAGGTGAAGAAAGGCACAAGAGCACTTAAACATTTAGTAATAAACGTGGATGGAAAAGTGGCCCAACCTAATCATGCAGGTCATGCGTGACACATCATATTACACCACGTCATGTATAATTCTTGCATATACTTCCAGATGAGATGCAGTGCAGGACACTGAAACCGAAAAAGAAACAGGAGTGGCATCCAAAATCAGGTCCTTTCACAATCATCCCAAACTGCAGCGAGCCAGTCTGAGATTATTCTGTCTGTTCTCCTCCCGCCTAGCCCCCACAGGCATCTTGCCCGGCAACCAAGCAAGCACAACAGCCCACCTATCCTCACCTATCATCTTCCTCATGCATTCTTTCTGTCTGCCTGATCAGGACATATGCATGCTAAGCCATGTCGTTACCGCCGATGTCGCTCCTGGACCTCATGAGCCTCTCTGCTTCTTCTTGTGACCCGGCGCCGCCGTCACCGGGCACGGTTCAGGTGGTGCCGAGGGATGTCTCCGACGAGCTCCTCGGCAAGTTCGAGGACACCGGTGAGTTCGGCTTCGAGTACGGCAGGAGCGCCCTCTGGTCGCCGCTGGTGCTGCGGCCTGAGGTCCTCGCTAGCGCGCAGGCCGGCGAGAGCCGGCGAGGGAGCCGTCTCCGGAGCTGGAGGAGGAAGGTTAGTGCAGTAGACTCTGTATCTCTGGGAAGTATGGCGATGGTTGCAGATGCTCTGCTCCTCGATCCTGACTGTTCTTTATTTCTAATTCGACAGGTGTTCCGCTGTTGGTGACATGCCGCATCTCTGAGTTGGGCAGGTTACCGGGAACCGCTGCGGTCAGTCTTAAGGGCTCATGAAGTTTAGGGAGCCTGCTCTTGAAACAATCAAGAAAATTATGTACGTTAGTTTGCTAAATTATATTTCACTTTATATCTTTTGAGAATTTTGTTTTACTACTTTGTACCGAGATGTACAAAAAGTATAGGATACTAATTGCCATGGATGGAGATGTGTTGTCTTCTGTGTTTTGTAGTCTGCTCAAAGCCCGAAGAGTATTCTCGCAACCAAAATAAAAAGAAAAATGACGAGTACAAGTACATGAATAATCTCACCCTGTGTTTCATGTTCTTATTGTTTCTGCCGCAGTTGAGAAAAGCTCAACTTAATATTTTGTCGGTCACATGTTACAGAATAGGAGATCACGCAAAATGTACTTTCACGAAATAATGAGACAGAAAATATGTGAAAAAAAAATCAGAAGAGTGGCGACAAAACTTAGAGAAGGGTTGTATGCTTACTAGCAAAGAAGAAGAGGGGGAGAAATCGAAACAAAAAATAGGTCCCACCGAGATTTGAACTCGGGTTACTAGATTCAGAGTCTAATGTCCTAACCGCTAGACCATGGGACCATTTGATGCTAAGGAAGAGATAATAAACTATTTAAATGAAACGTAGTGTTGAATGAATGACAGTCCCAAGCGAAACGCCGTTTCATACCCGCAGAGGCGCAGATGAGTTGTGTGCACGGTAAGATTAAACCGAGCACTAAAGGTGAACTGTTGTGACTTGTGACTCGTCGGGCATTGTCTGCATCAAAACGATGCATATAGCTATGATTATTACATAAAGACAAATGCTCTATTCCTGGTAGCACATAGGCTTAGGAAAAAAAAAGCACATAAAAAAACCTTGCTACTAGATCAATGGGAGCATCCGAAGGCACCAACGACGATATGTGTGTCCCTGAATAGACATCTTCAACCCACAGCTACCTCCAAGCTTTGTCCAAGCCGATCATCATGCCACGTCTTTAGTGTCGCCGAGCCAAAGCGCCAGGCCAAGCCACAATATTCCCTGCACATTAGCCCCAGAAGAAGATCTGCGTACAGATCAGGGCCTTCACCCTGAGAATATGCAACAGCAGCAGCCGGCGTTGAATTGGATCATACGAGGAGATTCAAGCCAAGTGACATGCATATGGGACGCTGCCTTGTCCAATGCACTAGCCATTGTGCAACCAGACGTACGTGGGATGAACACCGCAGCTCTTGCATCCGGATCCTGCTATCCGTGGACATATCTCGAGACATTCAACAACACATCGCCGCACGCCCTGCTTCAAGCACGGCACATTGCAGATTACTGCGGTGCGCGCCTCCATGCGGCAATCGATCCGCGTCGCGCGCCTCCATGACGAAGATCGCCGTGCCACGCGCTTTCACGCGACAGATCGCCACGGCTTGCACCTCGCCCTACACAGGCCGCCGATCCGTGCCCCGCGTCTCAGGCGACATGGAACTGAAGATAGGCATGCGTCCTCAAATCACCAGCAGATAGGGAGTGAAAGGAGGGAAAGAAAAAGATCGATTGCCCCGCCGCCGCTGTCCTCGCCGTCGCACGGGTTGTGCCGGCCTCGGGCTCGAGTGTGGAGGTGGATGGGGCTGGCAGCGGCGGCGATCCAATCGCCGTCCGTGTCGCCCAGGCGGACGACGCGGGGGCTGTTACCCTTCGTTATCGTTCCTTGAAGCGTATCGTCGGGCATTGATGTGTGTGCATGCACAAAAACACGCGCGCACACAGCCACGCCTGGAGACCCGTCATTCATTCAACCCTATTGGTGTTGTGTTTAGAATTGGGATAAACAATTCATCTACTTTTTTTTTCTGTTCGCAATGACAGCGGCAGAACTGCAGAAAGATCATCCCGAATATCACAAAGTAAAGAGGGACATGCAAAGCTCCCATTTCTAGGCTCTCACGAGTCACGACTCATCTGACTTTACAAAATGGTCTATCTTCATAAATTACGTACAGTGCTGAATCCAGCCAAAAGATGATGATAACAACAACAGCAGCATCAACAAGAACACTACTAATAACCAGACATATGATCTGCCCTATACTAGATTCAGATTCTACATCTGCATCAACAAGCTGCAGTTCGGCTGACTTCATTTATCTTCGTGTATGTTAACTGCTTCAAAGTTTTTCATAAAGGATCGCCCCCTTTTGTATAGCAAACGCCATGGCTGCAAACAATGTCGTCAGGATTATAGCACAAATTATCAAACACTACTCCTGGTGAACGATGTAACCTCAAATGTCTTCCAAGTGGTCAGTTTAAAACTGAAAGACCGAAGGATTACCGTATCATGATTGCCAAAAGAAGATAGCTATGTCATTCTTCATTCAACATACTTCAGACTTGAGCAGACGTTGCTTCTAGTGCCTCTTTACCCGTAATGCCTTCTTTGAGTTCTTTGAAGTACACTTCGTAGTCCTTCTCAGGAGGGGGATTCGAAGGATCAATTACATACGGTTCACTAAATGGAACTGTGCTCTTGACCTGAACATAGGTACTGCACACATTAGCTTTTTTTTTTCTTATATAGCGTGATAATGAGTTCTTGCCTAATAGTCTCGCAAACTAGATAACATAGTTTTAACCTCGAAAGTCTTCCCCACTGCGTTCGGGCTTGACAGAGCTGCAACACATATGCGTGCAACTTCTTCCCTTGATATCTTCCCCTGAGAGTACGAATTTTGGTAAATCAATCAAGAGGAAACTTAAAACAGCTCACTGGGATCCCATGATGGCAATGCTTCCTATACATACTGTGATGTTGTCCCCTTGGTCAAATATAAGATCGGCTCCAGCTGGTTCCTCGGTTAACGCACATGGTCGTACAATAGTGTAGGGAATACCACTTTCCCGAACTAAATCCTCCCCCTGAAAGGCGCACCCCAGACGTTATATAAGTGTTTCGAGGTGACCAACATGATAGAGATCTTATGCAACATGCACGTCACAGTTGATCGATGTACTGATGTTTCAGGAAACAAAATAGGTCTTGAACTTTTATAATTTCGAGTTTAAGACAGCGATCATACCTTCAACTTGTAAGTTAATATGGAGCCAAGCTCTTTGTTAAGACGGACAGCAGGCGGTTGTTTGCTTAAATCTAGACCTGGTCTTTCAGGTCTTGTTACTCCTGCAGAACTCACATGAATGAACCTGCATATAGAAAGATAAACAAGATCGACGAATCCTGATGAGTTAAAGAAATAATAATCAATGTAGCTAATTTTTTTCTGTTGTACTGATGTCATCTCATAAGAACTGCAGATAAACAAACCTTGGAGTGATTGGCTCATTTATATATGCTCTAATACTTGAAAAAGGAAGTTCGAATGGACCTTCAGTAAATGTTGGGTTGAGTATTCCATCGTATTCAAACTTGCTAAACATAAGCTACAAAATTGTCACATCAATTTTAGATCAGTTTAATAATTCTTCAAAAGTTCACAAAAGAAAACAAAAATACCTGTAGTGAAGTGATGTTGCTTGCATCAAAGGGTGGAGCATCAGTCATAGTACGAGCACGGAATACCGGTCTCAGAGAGGAGAAAGGTATTTTGATCTGACCCAGAAATAAAAATATTGATCCAAGTTATTGGAATAAACAATGAACATAATGAGAATGATGAAACATACACTTTGCCATTCCCCGTTAGTGGTGTCAAAGCTTGCTGTATAGCCAACAGTATCCCATTCAGTGCTAGTCCGTATAATGAGTTTATACCGCCGCCCATCACCCTTAACTCGTAATTCAATACCGTCATATGCTGACAGGTCCTCTGGCACAGTAAAATTCTGCAAAAAGAGTAAATTCTGATACTGTTATCATTCAATTCAACAACACTACGAACAGGATTCACTGACAAATAAAAAACTTACTAAAATTATTGAGTTCCTGCACAATTTTCAGTTCATTGTATTCCCAGAAAGCAACTTCAATTTTTTCCATGAAACAATAAGGGATATAACAGATTATTTATCAGAATATATGGAAGATTGGAAGTAGTTACCTTTGTTCTTATACTAGTAAACCCACCGTTGTTTGAAGTAGAAACGGTACCTAAACAAAGGCAATACACATATCAGCTGGTCTGCTCAGCGGAGGGATATTTCAAGCAAATCTGGCATCTCATGTACATGGTTTAAAGGAATAAGAATAAAACACCTTTGAACAATCCAGTTGGTCCACCAGTTTCACTTCCTGTTGGTAGGATTTGAAATGTACTTTCACTAACACCACCCATTACAACGTCATCAAGTGCTCCCCACACAATCTTTCCAGATAAGTTTCCTTCATAAAAATAAACATGTTTCAGTACTAAATGTAAACTTATGTAATTATTCGTCATTAACAAAGAAAGTGAATTCATTTAAGCTTTTATACCAAAAAGTTGCCAAGTATTATGCTATTACTATACATTAACGATTAATTATAGACACATATGGTACCTTTGAGCCCAAATAGCAGTTTCCCTTCACTCAGTCCAACACTATTCTTTATGGCATTGAGCAGGTTTTGCATTCCAATGTACTCCACCATTTCAGGCGAAGGGCCCTTGATCTGATATTAAAGACATGTAATGTAAGAATTTGTGGGTCTCATAAAGTTATATTTTTGGATAACCATTCTCTACTTATTTTACATCGGAAGAGGTCCCGACATGCTACCTCTGGTTCAAAAAACTTGATGCCCTGCATGAATACATTACAAGTGTCACACAATTGCAGCCGAAATTGCAGAATTCATTAAAGTTTCATGTCTCATGAGTATTGCGCATAGGACATACTTGTTTGTACTTCTGCCTATCTGGGGTATCACCTTCCTTTGGCCCTACTATGACAGAAACTGCACTGATTACTTTCTTGATTCCTTTGAAGAGCTTAGGATCTAGTGTATTTTCCTTTGTAACATCTCCAATGATCTGAAACAACAGTAAGCCAGCAATTCTAAATACGTAACTTTAAATAGCACGATTATTCACAATCTCATGCATTGAACAGTTGTGTCCATGCCAGGTAATGTAACTGCCAAATGCATGATTTCTATTAAGTAATGTCATTGGGTAGCTAATCCTGATAAATCTGCTATTTCAAGATTTTTCTTGGTTGATTCCAAGTGGGTGCAGAAGTCCAGCTGATTGTGACTAAATCACATAGCAATTAATTAAATTCAACAAAACAAATGGCCTACCAAATCTACTTCCGGCCCCAACATGCTCCTTGCCTTTTCTTCATTTCTAACCTGAAAAAAATGTGGGAGAAACATGTCATAAGGACTAGAGAAACTGTTCATGCAACAAATGGAAAATGTCAAATCAAAATGATTATGGTTGACAGTAGAATACCAATACTCGAACAGGTAGCCCCTCTTTCCGCAGGATATCGACCACTCGTCTTCCAACACCACCCGTGGCTCCGGTGACCAGTACCACATCAGATGTTTCCATTTTCGTTGGAGTTTCACTGGCTACAGGGCTTGCAAAACTGTTGATGATTGATTCTACAATCTACGAATCAAAACAAAACCATCAGCACATCACATCTCAGACATAAAACAATCAGAAAACCCAAAAGTTGGTAACAAAAACCTTGAGAGGGTTTGGAGGCCCGTTGAAGAAAAACAAAGTCTTGACAAATCTGCCAACGTCCCAAGATTGTTGTCCAGCAAAAGCTATTATCTCTCTTCGCGACAAACGTGATGATGCACGGCTCGCCGGGCTGTATGTGACCCGTGGAAACTGCTTTGGGCCGAAGAAAAGCACCTTCTGATTTGTTATCGTGGAGCAGCTAGCTGTGAGTGACCCCTGTGACACCAAAGGAAAGAAAAAGAAATCAAATCACCTACCAAGTTATAACGATTTCACACTTGATATCAACAGGATTTACTGATTTCAATCATTTAATGTAGCAATGCTGAGCTGATCAAACTGATTTCAGCAAACCAGAAGAGGGCAAAAAATTAGATAAAACATTAGGTCCCACCGAGATTTGAACTCGGGTTACTAGATTCAGAGTCTAATGTCCTAACCGCTAGACCATGGGACCTTTGATGCATCAGTATCCCTGGTAATGATATATAAATGTTCTGCTGCTGCAATTTAGGCAATTCTTGCTTTTTTTTCCCTGGTTGTTGGTAGAACCCTAACAATCTCGATTGAACACCTGAGTCTACTACGGTTTCGCTATCTTTCTCCAATGGGGCGTCGGTCTCGGAGATTCACGCGAACTCCCCGCGGCTCTCGCGCCGCGAGAGATGAACCCCAACCAATCCCCTTCTCTACTGGTCATCAACAAGAGCAATGAGCTAGTAGAAAGAAGATAAATTTCGGACGGTTCCCGCAGAGGGGAGGGGAAGGCACGAGCGCGCTCACCCGCGGATTGGCAAGCACCACCGGAGAAGAAGACGCGACGCCGCCGCCGCAGGATGAGCAGCTCATATTTTTTCCTTCTCGGACGAGACGGCTTCGGTGTGACGGGGTTCACTCAGCACGCCATTGACACGGCTTCGGTGATGCTTGGTTTAACACTCGGCGCGACGACGGGGAGGATGCTGCTGGAGAGCGGTGGAAAGCAGAGGACGGCGCGGCCACACAAATTCCTGTGGTCCGGCGCGTGCCCGGTGCGCGCACGACACGACTTCCCCGGCGGCCTCGTCCTGCCTCCTGCGAGGGACGATCGTCCAGCTGTACATCGAGATTCGTGCTCGGTATGTTCCAAGCTGAGGCTAACAACAAACACCAGGGGATTTTGGATATCTATCAAATAACCGTTTCCCAAAGTCTTCAAATGTGAAGATTTAGCCATCTATTTTGTGTTACGAGATTTTTGTTAACCACCTTTAAAGTGGTACCACAAAATATTGTAACTTAAGCGGCACAAAAGAAATGATGGTCACGGGATGCCGACATAAGCATTGTAATGAATAATGGACTAATAGGGAGAATTTGGAATTTGAAGATTAGGGACGAGGCTAACACTTGAGTTGAAGAAGTTGCAATTGTTAAATTACAGAATTTGTGATGTCTATAACACAAAGAAAGAGGTGTCTATTTGGATAGTGTGCCCATTAGATATGTTAGAGCAAGGCCAATGTAAGATTGTCTTGGAGCCTGAGCATAGCAGTGGGGGAAAAGTGATGCAGCAACGCATGATTTTTTTTAGGCTCCAACACACACGTGGGGTCCACATGGCAATGGGAAAAGTGGTGCAACATCCCTTGGAGACTGAGCAAGGTTGGCCCTTGCAGTTGCCCTCTCTCATGGTTTTTTACTGCAAAAACTGACAATTATTGGCTACAAGCCAAGTGTTGGACTTACTCTTATGATCTGGACTCGACACTGCTGTTGCTTCCGAACTTCATAATTTATTTTTACGGGCTTCATGACTGTTGCACCTGCGAACAAGTGGCCATTAATTGTCGTGACTTGATCGAGTTGTTCAAGCAGCTAAGGGTTTCATAGCAGTTCTATACAGGGTTTCAAATTTGCAATCAGGAAAGAACTATTATGGACCCGCTCTAGGTGATAATACTTCCCAACCAAGCATATGAGACAATTATATATTGTACCACAAATATACTAACTACTGGATAATAACCTTGTTGGCAATTATACATATATTGTACCAACAAGTTCACTGATGTTGCTAAAAAAATCAAGTTCACTGATGATAACGGAGAAATAATTGCTGCTTATAACTGTGACTAACCGACAAAGGATCCACATGGAAGTACTATAATAGTTATATTCATCCTCTCTACTGATCAATAATTTTTTTTGGCACATCTCCTTTTAAGATTTTGATCAATAACAAATTAAAATTTGTTCACTAGTTTTTTAGTTAAGTGTGTTCAAATTTGTTTTCTAGAAATATATTCATGATATATGGAATAATACCTAGCTTTGTAAAAATTACATAAATTGGGTAAGGAACTGTGGATAAATGATCCAGATGGTTGTAAATGCTACCTCATTATTTATACTATTTTTTTTCATACAACACCTTGAACCAATTGAGGTGTCTTATAAAATAGTTCTTGTTTAAGGCTGACATGGATGATGAGAACTTCAAAAACTAAGGCAAGACTGAATCACAAAGCCTCCCCCCGCATAAGTCTAGTTCTCATGTAAATGAGGCAATGGAATTCGTTTGCCTAGCTACCTCAGAACAAACAAGCTCTTCACACGTATAATTTGAAATAGTTAACATGCAAGATTTTACCCAAACATGATATCATCATATTTAACAAACAAGTGTTTAACATTTTGAAGAAATTATGGTTAATCAAACATGCCATGATTCTAAGATATGTGCCGGACAACTTAACTGCGCATACATAAGATGAAACCAAAGCCAGCAAGTGTCTGACTATATGTCTGATACAATGTCTCATGAAATGTGACTTAAACTGCATTCACAGTGAATTCTGAAGAAAAAAAAATAGTGAAATGAAGCTTCCATTTTGCCCAGGCCATAACCAAGTGCATGCATGAGACATAATGAAAATATAAAATACAAATTTTGAATGCCAAGAAATGGACTCATTACATGTCAACAAGATGGCATGAAATGAGTGAGGCCCGATCACAGGGCAATCTAATTATGCAACAAGCGCCCTTGCAGCTACTAGTGCTTGAGAGTGGGCAGGAACCATCTGGCTTCCGCCCAATCCCAGACGCCGGGCATCTGCTTCACAACGGTGGCGACGTGCTCGAGCAAGTCCCATCTGCACAGGCAGCACTCCTGCCTCCCCTCCTCCAGGTGCTGCCAACTGAAGAAGTATATGCTGTTCTTGCTGAGCTCGCCAAAGTCATCTCGTGCCGGGAGCACGTAGCACGTGCTGTGCGAGCTTTGGAGGATAACCTTGTCATGAAGATCTGGAGCGTCAGCCCAGTCGACGATCGTCCAATCTTCTCCGACCATTTCTTGCAACGCGAAGCTCACCCGTGGCCACGGGAACGGCAGCCAGTTGTTCTCCTGCCGGAATAGGAAGCACACCTGGCTCTCGTGCTCCATCAGGTGCGCGTTCGCCATGCCGGGAACCCACCTCATGCCTCCGCCGTTGCCAACACCATCTTCTTCATGTACTTCCAGACCCACGGGGCCGTGTTCGGTGAGACGCCTCCGGAGCAGCGGCATCCTCGGCCAGAACCTCTCGGCCGGAACCGTGGCCCAGCCGGCGTCGCTCCCGCAACGCCACATCGCGACGTCCATGCGCTCCAGCGCGTGAGGGCAGGGCCACCAGTTGTAGATGACGACGAAGATGTCCTTGTCGCCCGGCGTCATCTCGGGATCCGTGGCGAAGCCGTAGGTCAGGCCGCCGTCGCACCACTCCGGCAGCCGTGGCAGCGTGGTGCTCCCCGCCG
>LAPY01000354.1:54076-66856 GCA_000970635.1 Eragrostis tef | reverse complement strand
AAAGGGTCCCGGAGGCGCAACCGCCGCCCGCGTCGCGTTGCGCCCGGCCGCCCCGCTCCGGGGCTGGGCTTGGGCGCGGGAAGAAGCGGCCGCGAGAAGGGGCGGAGAGGGCGAGGAGGAAGAGGAGGGCGGAGGTGGAGGGGGAAGGGGAAGGAGGAGGACCACGGCTTTGGTCTTCTAGACGGAAGACGTGAGAGGTGGGCCCCGCATGGCTGCCGGTGCCGCTGACATGTCAACCTTCTTCGCTTCGGGCGTTTCGCTTCAGCTTTCATTGGGATCCACGGTTTTTTTTTTTTGATTTCATTATTTTTTTCTTGCAGCTGTTTTGATTGCCTCCGCGCCGCGGTTCGTGGGCGCGAAACTGCGTGTACCCGCCGAGACGAGTGTTCCGAGGGGTAACGTCGCTGACAGAGGGACCCGCAGGGCAGGGACGTGGGTCGCCTGTACAACGTTTATCGTGTAGAGTACGTATTTTTCACTAGTATTTTTATTTACTACTATACTACGTGACTCTGAGTAAAAATTACTTGAGATGCACTTTTATACAGTAGTTTAATTTGTAGATAAGGTTTCCCGTATTTTATTGACTTTCTATTCATTATTGAGACTGTTTTGAAGATGAGATACCCACACAATACGTTATTTTCTGAAATATTATTGCTGGTGTAGTGCACTAGTGCCTCGATTTGAGCAGGGGTAAATCCGTCCAAACTCATTTCTTTCGAAAAAACGGGGCAAAGGACTGCTAGCGCTGTACTAGGCCAGGGCGTAGACATTCAAAAAGTTTGGAATTACTGGAAGGCGTGCCTTGGTTTGGGGCTCGCAAGAGTCGTGCCGCAGCAAAGAAGAGGGAGAAAGTCAACTTGTCCAGTCTGCCACGCAGGAGAGAGAGGGATAAACCTGCGGGCCATGGCGTGTCAGCCGTCAGGCGTCGCCAACCTCAGCACACGGAAGCCTACGCAAGCTGCTTGTACCGAACCCCGGCCGGGAGTGAGGTCACGTTCAAAAATGGCGAACATTTTCTCCCGTTTCTTTTGGCCCCTCCTCCAACAGATCAAATAAAATGCGCGTTTCGAAATCTTAGAACCTCTAAATTTTAGATGCTTTAAACAAAGAGAATCTAATACTAAATAAAGGTTACTGACAAAATCTTTTTACAGATGGATACGAGACAAAACTAATGAGCCTAATTAAGCTATGTTTTGCTACAGTAACTATCGTCTAATCATGGCTTAACTACTCTCATTAAATTTGTTTTGCGATTTAGACCGGAGATTCTGCAATTAGTTTTGTAATTAAACTTTGTTTAAGACAATTTTTTTTTGTTTTGACCCCTCTAAATTTTAGAGGGGCGGACGCCGAACGCGCAGTAAACAGAACCGGGGGTTCTGCAATTAGTTTTGTAATTAAACTTTGTTTAAGACAATTTTTTTTTGTTTTGACCCCTCTAAATTTTAGAGGGGCGGACGCCGAACGCGCAGTAAACAGAATTTTAATCCTGAATCCTGCGTTTTCTTGTTAAAGTCGTGAACGCCTGGAATGTTAGGCATGTCAGTACAGCACACCTGACGGGGCAAATAAGAAAAAAGCAAAATGCTGAAAGCAAAATCACGAACTTGGGCGAGAAAGGAGGAAACCGAGAAGGGGCCTACATCTACATGCAGCTGGAGACACACATCAAAACGAAAGGCGCGTTCTGAAAACGGACCGCATAAACAAACGCATCGGATTCGAACCAAATCGCTGTTGGGTTGGGTTCCCGGCAGCTGCCCATTATGACGCGCGAAATGTCCATACGCGCCGCTCTGCCGCTGCTACGTGGGCCATGCCCAGCGTTGGTCAGCTCTTCTTCTGAAAATCTGAACTGCTTTTTTTCTGCGAAAGATGGAGGACGGGGAGACATCAGCAAAAGGTGTAGGGCTTGGATTCCATTTCAGGCTTTGCGTTGCGATGCGCTCCATTGGATATGGACCGCGCGCGGGTCTTTGTTATCGAGCTGTGCATGTGCCCCTGTGCCTGGACGCCACCATCGGATGTTGCTCAGTGGCGGCTCGGTCGGCCACATCACCGTCCCTGGCTCAAATGGCACGAGCGATTTCACAACTCACAAATCCATAGAACTTAAGAAAAAAAAAGGATAGGACCAACATCCGTTTTAGTTTACTTCTCACTGTCTACTTACATGTTGGCCACATAGACGTTCCTGAGCGATAAACGTTGCTGTATATTTTGTGGGGTACAGGAGTCAATACAACATTTGTTTTTTGACTGTCCTGTTGCCAGATATGTATGGCAAGTAATTGTGTGTGCGCTTAATGCTGGAGCCATCCCAAATAGTCTAGATGATTTGATGAATAATTGGATGATGAGATTCCAAGATAAACATAAACAGCTGATCATTTTGGGATGTGCAGCAACAATATGGTCGACATGGAAGACAAGGAATAATGCAGTGTCTAATGATAAACAAGTAACTGACCCAACAGAAATCATTTTCAGACTGTGTTCTATTCTTGATAAATGGGTTATATTGCAGAAAAAGAGCAGAAGAAGAATGGTGGTGGAAGGAAGCAAGCTCCTTCGAAGAGTGGCAAGTGAAGCTTTCAAATTAGCACAAGGGTGGGCGCCGGCGACAAGAAGGATTGGAGCGCTGTAGCTTTTGATTTTTTGTTATGGTGTTTTCTGTGCTTTTGTTAGCTGATGGTTGGGAGTCGTTTAAAGTTCTTCTGTCAGGATTTTTATGTACGGTGATCTTAGTCAGGGGGGACTCTGGTCTCTCCCAGTTGGTGTTGTGACACATTGGGTCGTCCAAACCTGTTAGGTTAGTTTGATTTTGTTTTCTGTACACTCTTTACCTGCTTTTTTAATGAAGTGGGGGGCGAAAGCCCTGTTTCAAAAAAACATAGACGTCCCTGGTTCAAATGGCATGAGCAATTTCATACACTCACTGTTTTTTTTTGCGAATAATACACTCGTTGTTTCAATGGACTCTGGATATTTTCAGAGTACCCATGAAACTGCAAACATCCGACCATTTTTGCGGTGGGTGGATACAAAAAATGGTGTAGTTTTATACAATAAAAAGAGTTGCTATGAGATATAAACCAACTAATTGTGTTTTGTTCATTTAGTACTAAATCAATGTACTTCTAGTTTTTTCCGCAAATAATGTAGTGGTAGGTTAGTGAAATTTGATCTAGAATTAACTGATTTTCTCTGACCTTGACCTCGTCGAGAATTCTTTGGCAGTTTCGATGAACGCGTAGCAGCCGCTCGGCCGGGCGCGATTCACAAGCCCACGTCGTTTTCTTTGACGGGTCACACGTTACTGCGGCGTACGTTGAGCTACGTACGTGGCTCGATCATCAGTTAAATAAAAGCAGCAAGTTCCGTGGCTAATGATGTAGAGGCACACGGCAAGAGACGGTTTAAGGTCAGCAAGTTTTCTTCTTCCTCCTCTTCTTCAAAATCGTACTCAAACCCGTGTACGTGCCGCCGTCAAAAGTTCAAACGTCAAGAGGCGGCGATTTGCTTTGATTAATCCGTGATGGAGTGACGGGCACCTAACGTTGACGGCGTTGATTCCTTGAACGAATAAACCATGACACGTGTGTACGGGCGATGCGGGATCAAGAAGCGGTGAAGGCCAACAGCGATTTGGTTGATGTGATGTTCTTTTTAGGAGAGAGAACCTGGACTGTTACATCGTGCATGCAGGCCGTGTGTGATACGATCGGTTCATGGGTAAGGAAACGATTCTAATGCCTAAAACCATCACGAAATCCTGCTTATCTCCCAGTGGTGCGGCATGCGCCGGGAGGCTGATCACGCCAGTTCTGCGTGCCGGAGAGTCCGTCACTCCGTCAGTGTCACCACCAAACTACGACGCGGCCGCACTACATTTTCAGTTGCCAGCGCTGGCAGCCCGTTCTGGGCCGGCGAGCGTGACATGTGTGGTGTGAAACGTGCAGCCGCCAAGCCAGTGTTTTGGGGCTTGGTCGGGTTCCGAATTTCCAATTCCAATCACCTGTGTGGTCCACCGCGATCCTGGAATGCACCACGCATTCCAGCGTTGCTGGCACATGGCAAGAGTCATATGCGTTTCACCGCCACCAACCCGCTTGACTTGAGGCCAGAGTTCCATTTCTTATCACTGTACTACCCAGTCCAAGTGACTCCATTGATCCAGCTTGGTTTCCTAGGAGGTTAGTATATGCCAATTTCCCGACAACTGCCAGCCGCTCGGCCGGGCGCGATTCACAAGCCCACGTCGTTTTCTTTGACGGGTCACACGTTACTGCGGCGTACGTTGAGCTACGTACGTGACTCGATCATCAGTTAAATAAAAACAGCAAGTTCCGTGGCTAATAATGTAGAGGCACACGGCAAGGGATGGCTTGAGGTCAGCAAGTTTTCTTCTTCTTCTTCTTCTTTTTCAAAAGAGTACGTGCCGCCGTCAAAGTTCAAACGTCAAGAGGTGGCGGTTTGCTTTGATTAATCCGTGATGGAGTGACGGGCACCTAACGTTGACGGCGTTGATTCCTTGAACGAATAAACCATGACACGTGTGTACGGGCGATGCGGGATCAAGAAGCGGTGAAGGCCAACAGCGATTTGGTTGATGTGATGTTCTTTTTAGGAGAGAGAACCTGGACTGTTACATCGTGCATGCAGGCCGTGTGTGATACGATCGGTTCATGGGTAAGGAAACGATTCTAATGCCTAAAACCATCACGAAATCCTGCTTATCTCCCAGTGGTGCGGCATGCGCCGGGAGGCTGATCACGCCAGTTCTGCGTGCCGGAGAGTCCGTCACTCCGTCAGTGTCACCACCAAACTACGACGCGGCCGCACTACATTTTCAGTTGCCAGCGCTGGCAGCCCGTTCTGGGCCGGCGAGCGTGACATGTGTGGTGTGAAACGTGCAGCCGCCAAGCCAGTGTTTTGGGGCTTGGTCGGGTTCCGAATTTCCAATTCCAATCACCTGTGTGGTCCACCGCGATCCTGGAATGCACCACGCATTCCAGCGTTGCTGGCACATGGCAAGAGTCATATGCGTTTCACCGCCACCAACCCGCTTGACTTGAGGCCAGAGTTCCATTTCTTATCACTGTACTACCCAGTCCAAGTGACTCCATTGATCCAGCTTGGTTTCCTAGGAGGTTAGTATATGCCAATTTCCCGACAACTCTCAAATCTTTTGAGGGTCACCTCTGCAACTCGCAAGTGACAACACCTCCGGCTCTTCTAATAAAGAAAGAGAGAGCCTGGCCGGCGCGGCGGCGCCGGAGACCGCGAGACGTGCATACCAATATCGGATGAGGCCTTATCTATCCTGTTCCATGCCGCTCCTGTTCACGCCACGCCCAGGACCACCGGTTTGGGAAGGTGCCATTTCGAAGCGTGGTGTGCAGCTCCATGACAAGTACTTTTCTACTACTACTATTCTGGCCACAACGCAAATTTGTGACATGTACATTAGTCTACGACACACATTGGTCGTGTCGCGACCAGCCCTCCAGCCCCTTTTGGACCCTCCCTAGCTTTAGTCATCGGAGTTCTCTAAAAGGAGCTAATAATTAGCTCACTTTGTCATTCAGAGACCGACGGCGCCGAGGGTTTCCTCCATCATATGCGATGCGATCAAAGTTAGGCAGACAGGAAGGTCTTGGAAGAACGTAGAACAGAGACCACACACAATCTTAACCTCTTTCTGCATCAGGATTTGTAGCCAGCCACCCACAGGTTTCCCAGCTTTCGCAGAACTGGACCAAACCACACTGAGCCTTCGCTTTCAGCGACAGCAAATGCACAGCTAGAACGAGAGGGGTACAGCACCTCTGATTGGGCATGGGTGTGCATGTGTCGTTCCCTCGCGGCGCCTAACACGCGCTGCAATTCTTGAGCTCAAGCAACCCAATGACATGGGTTGACACATCTAAAACAGCAGATCAAACCTACTACTACTACTAGGCTACAAGTTGCTTTCTGCGAAAATTACACTTGGTTTCCTGAAATCGGAGGCCAATTGACATATGCGGTTACCCCAACTAACTAGGACGACTACTTGCCACACCTTGTGGACCCGCCATAAGCAGCAGCCTTGTGCTTTCGAGCTTGGGGTTTGATACTTGATTCTACCCACGAAACATATCATGGGCAGGATGACGATCAGTACCTGTAGCCGCTATCAGGGCCATATTTACTTCGGATGTAGGGGTCGTACTTTGGATCACTGTAATCTGTGGGCTTTAACTCGGTGGGCTTGGCCTCTGGATGGCCAGTCCCATAGGCTACCTCCCCACTCTTCTCCCGGTGGCGGTGGCGGAGCCGATCCTTAGGAACCTTTGCACTTACTTGAGCAGATTCGGACGTGCCATAGAACGCTAAGTATTCCTGCCTCTTGGAGGACCTGTGCTTGCTTGACAGGGTTGAATCCCTGAACTTGGATGACTTGACACTCTTCTGAGCCTTTGGCGCTGACTCGTTTACAGCATCAGGAGCGTGGAGTGTGTCAGACCTCATTGGGGTGCTGCTGAGCTTCTGGGCTACTACGGTCTCCGCTCTGTCCTCAGGCATCACAAGTCTGTCTTTGCCCGGAGTGAGATCTGTTTTTTTCTTCCCACCACGAAAGGTTTGTGGGACGGTGTTGATAAGTAGATTTCCCGCTCCTTCAAAAGCAAGTTTCAAAAGATCAGCAACAAGGGTCCCAAAGGATGGCCATCCAGCTCCGAGCTCCTCTTTCAGACTCTCCACAACCAAAGGTGGCTTTCCGATAGTGCTGCTCTCCCGTTGCTCATCTTCAGGTGCCTCTATCTGGGTTATCATCAACAGACATAACTACTATGTAAGCAGCAATTTGTATTCAGCTTTGTGATAGCTTTTGTGCTTCAGATCATCATATCTGTGGAGTATTAATGACCTAGAATACTTATGAGACTACAACTATGCAACTCAGGTGGAAATCTCTGTAAATGGAAAATTTAAAGCCAACCAAGGTAGAGAAGTGTACCTTTTCAGAACTTGAAGATCCAAACCCATGCTGCAAAATAGAAAAGAGATATCCAGCCACAACAGCAGCAATGACCAATATGATATCTGAGAAAACAAACAAAACAATATCAAAGACCAAGTAGAGCACTGCAGTCTGCAAACAGCATACAAGTGCGTCAACAAGTGAAGTGCTAGCCAACAATGGCAGGTTTGCCAGATAATACCACATGAAGATGATGACAGACCTGATCAACAAGTTCAAGACAAGGGAGTTTTGACATCAATTATTCAGTCAGCCACATATATGATATCCACCAACCAATAATAACTAATCCTATAGAAACAGATCTCTGAGGGACCAAGACTCAGGAGTCAGTATTTTTCCAGGCGAATCTTTGACATGTAAAGCCAGGTGATATGACATATCCAAGATTGAAGTACACAAATCATTTCACTATCAAAATTACAGCATAGCATGTGCACATGTGATCATTTTGTTACTCTTAAGATGTGGATTGACAAAATGGTTTCACATGTCCTCTAAGCGTGCGAAAGCGGTCATCTCGTAAGAAAGAGAACATCTCATGTGTAATAATCTAAAAGGCTCGGAAAGCGGTAATCTCATCTGTGTTATTCTAGAAGGGTGAGAATGTGGTCACCTCCAAAATGGATAAGAAAGTGTCCATGGGCTTAGCAATCAAGTGATAACAGTAAATTTCATCACATTCTTAAAAGTAAAAGAAGAACAAAACCAATATGACAATAGTTCCATTCTTCTCCTCACATGCCATAAATGGGTCCTACCATAAATCTCCTACATTTTTTTAAAGACCATGAACAGGAAATGATGTTTCATATCCTACTTGAAGTCTACATTCATTAAAAATGGCAGCAATATCATACAAGGAATAGTGAGTTTTTAAGGCAAATTACGGCATTGAGTGTTATTCAGTGGCACAAAAGGACTTTTTAATTTCTTATATGAATAGTAGAGTACTATACTCCCTCTGTATTTTAATATATGACGCCATTGACTTTTTTTTTCTTATTTTGACCATTCGTCTTATCTATAAATATTTGTGTAAATAGCTAAGTGTACAAGTTAACCTCAAATTGCTTTTGATGACGAATCCAATGATATTCATTTCACATTCGAAAAGTAGTTCTTGAAATCTATATATTGTTGGTCAAAGTACATTGAAAAAGTCAACAATGTCATATAATTAAAAACGGAGTGAGTACATGTCACATGCAGAGGTATAACTCAGATATCATCTCAGAATCATTTAGGTTTCATCAACTGCGTATTGGGGTCGAGAGTCCAACCAACCTATTGGTTCCATGAAAGCATAAACAAGAGTCCTTAATAATTTTAGGCCGTAAACTATCTAAAGTTCAAGTACTGAAGTATTCTGCCTGTGTTCAGTACCCATATTTCATATCATGGATACATATTATAATTTAAAACAGAACTCCAGAACAGTGTAAATAGTAAACAAATTACTCAACATATGTTTTACATTGCACTTCTCCTGTCATCCAACCAACTATTCATCAACATGCAGTGAGATGACACAGAAACAAGTGCGGAAGAGAATGACCTGAAGATAGGAGTGTAGAATCCTTCAGTACCCATATTTCATATCATGGATACATATTATAATTTAAAACAGAACTCCAGAACAGTGTAAATAGTAAACACATTACTCAGCATATCTTTTACAGTTGTACTTCTCCTGTCATACACCAACCATTCATCTTGAGTCTTTCTTTAAGGACTACATCAGATGCCAATTCTGGATAACTACATTTACTTATCAGAGAAATCTACATGCAGTGAGATGACACATAGAAACAAATGCGAAAGAGAATGACCTGAAGATAAGAGTGTAGAATCTGGGTAAGTGCAATCTTCTTGTGGAAGCGCAATTTTCCTGAGGGCGGCATTTCCACGGTCAATAACCAGAAGAGAGCACATTTTCTTCACATACACCACGTCAAAATCAGTAGAGAACTTTGCATCTTCACTGGGGCCATCCCTATAGCCTGGGATATTTGATTTTCCACCCGCAATGGTGGTCACTCCTGCACAAAAGAATCATTTACCAGGCATTAATTCAACAGGTGCATGTAACACGTATTTATTCAATTAATTATCACCTATTCACCTGATTCCCCAATCTTTCGAATTGCCAAGTTTGCTGTATCAGCAACATACACATTTCCCATATCATCCACCGCAACGCCTGTGGGGCGCTTGAATCGAGCATCACTCGGTTTACCATCAATATGTCCGGAATGCCCCTGGAACGAACCAGCGACAAGTCTTCCCCTGCTATCTGCAAAGCCCCTATTATCAGTTAGCACTGCTGGACTTATGTTGACAAAATTTAGATGCGATTTCTTTAAGCACAGATGCATGTTTCAGATCATTTTTTTACTTCTCTTCCCCCATGCCATTCTCTACACATGCATACCCATAGTTGACTGGAAACCTGAACTACATGCCACATGAACAGATTCGAATCCGCTGAGGCACAGATGCCTGAAACTACATCACAATAAGGTGCATTGAGTAACTCAAACTGTTATTACATACGAAAGCTCCATTGGTCAAGCTTTGTATATTTAACAAATCTACCAGAAAACTAGTAATCGCTAGATTGTTATTTAGTTTCCCGAAGCTACAACAATAATAATGTGAATTGTGCCCATACAAGTGCGCTGTGGCATCCAAAAAGGTAAAAGAAGAACAAAGCAAGCAACAAAGTAATATTAGCAGGAAGAAAACGTACACTCAGACAGTGGTGGAGTTATTCGCACAATATTGCTATGTGCTGCATCTACTGCAAGGAGCTCTCCACCCTCAACAGGAGACACCCTGATTGTGTGAGGTGTGACTCCAAGCTTGTCACCTTCAACAAGTGTCTCCACAAAGTAGCCACTCTCAAATTGCAGCGCCACACCCACATGTCCATCTGAAAAATAGTCAAACACCATGAGCAAGAGATAAAGCAAGAACATAAAAAGTCAAAAGTTGGTCCAGTGCATACTATTCAGTAACTCGGGCCAAACAAATAAAATCCAAATCAGTTGGACTCTTGTCGTTCTGTACTTGGCTAATTGGCTTCACTAAGACCATTCTAAAAACGGAGATGACTAGTCATCGATCTGTATTTGGCCTTTTCACAGTTAGTCACATCAAGTGGCAGGTGAAGAACTCAAGGCAAGCAAAAGTCACCTAACTAGCCAGTTTGCTTGTGTCATCCATGTAGAGGATAATAAAAAATGAAGAGAAATGTCTCGAGCAGGCGAAAATGCTTACAATATCACAAAGACAGGAACTCGATGTAGCAGAGTGAAGAGTAAGCGAGTCAGTCAAGCTCAAAACTCGGCCAATTTCAGCATATCTAGCACGTGTGAATTCGAACTTTGGCTGGAGATTGCTCGTTTCCCCAGCAGCTTAAGCTCTAGAGTGAACTTGCTGCTGCACTAAACAAGATGGTCACACACCCTAAAACGCGTCGTAGTAATCGCAGTGAGCGTAGAAATGGGACCGCGACTTCGTTCGTCATCCACGCTCACAAGTCACAACGTCAGTAATCTCTGGGAAAACAAACCTACTCGGAGCAACCTGGCCGCGGCTCAACAAGGAAGCGCGGCAGTCAGAGAAGAGTCGAGTTCCTGTGAGACACTCACCGCTGTACGGGGAGTGCGCGGGCTGGTGCTTGGGCGCGTGCGGCGAGGCGCCCCGCGGCCACCTGACCACCGACGACAGCTGCTTCACGATGCTACCTGCAATCCACCCCCGCCAACCCAGCTTAGAACCACAACAGTGAGGTAAAAAAAATGAAGAAAAATGGCGAAATCGAATCTAGCAGCGTTCGACGAAGAGGAAAAATGAAGGGAAGGGCACCTGTGGGCGAGGCGGGGAACGCGGCCGCGCCGGGCTGGACGGCGGCGGCGGCGAGGATGAGGAGGAGGGCGGAGAGGAGCAGGAGAGGGGATCTCAGTGCCATGGGCGGAACGAACGGCCGAGTGGCGTGGTAGCTTTCGGCCCGATTCCTTTTGGTTCCGGTCCGTCCTTGTCTCGCTGATGATGTTTGCGGGGGGAGTGGAGAAAGGCGCTTTGGTGTTTTGCGATGCGAGCCCGTGCGGCGGGGAGCGGGGACCCCCGGTCGGCTCGGCTGTGCTGACGGGCGCGAGGTTATGGGTGGCTGGTGGGAATGGGATCGGGTAGTCGGCGGCAGTGATGATGGACGGCTGCAAGATTTGCAGGAACTCGTGGACCATGTGCGGCTCGCTGAGTTACCGTGCCAGTCGAAATTTTCGCTTTTGGATGTGCACGAGACCGTGCACCGTGAGTCCGTGACGCCACCAGCACAACACGAGGAGCCCCTGTTGCATCCAAGCAAGGGAGCAACGACGCACATAAGAAGGGCTCATGATAACAGGCCCTTTTCGGTTACTAGAGATAAAGCCCAACACGAAACAAAGCCTAATGTAGTAGTAGCAGTACTCCGTATGTTGGAAGAGCATCCGTGCAGGCCCGGTTTCAGTGCGTATGGCAAGTGGGCGATGCGGGGAACGCGGCCGCGCCGGGCTGGACGGCGGCGGCGGCGAGGATGAGGAGGAGGGCGGAGAGGAGCAGGAGAGGGGATCTCAGTGCCATGGGCGGAACGAACGGCCGAGTGGCGTGGTAGCTTTCGGCCCGATTCCTTTTGGTTCCGGTCCGTCCTTGTCTCGCTGATGATGTTTGCGGGGGGAGTGGAGAAAGGCGCTTTGGTGTTTTGCGATGCGAGCCCGTGCGGCGGGGAGCGGGGACCCCCGGTCGGCTCGGCTGTGCTGACGGGCGCGAGGTTATGGGTGGCTGGTGGGAATGGGATCGGGTAGTCGGCGGCAGTGATGATGGACGGCTGCAAGATTTGCAGGAACTCGTGGACCATGTGCGGCTCGCTGAGTTACCGTGCCAGTCGAAATTTTCGCTTTTGGATGTGCACGAGACCGTGCACCGTGAGTCCGTGACGCCACCAGCACAACACGAGGAGCCCCTGTTGCATCCAAGCAAGGGAGCAACGACGCACATAAGAAGGGCTCATGATAACAGGCCCTTTTCGGTTACTAGAGATAAAGCCCAACACGAAACAAAGCCTAATGTAGTAGTAGCAGTACTCCGTATGTTGGAAGAGCATCCGTGCAGGCCCGGTTTCAGTGCGTATGGCAAATCAAGATACTGGCCCACGTTTAAACCTGGAGCTCAACAACGGCCCACTCCATCTAACCCAAAATCTGGTCCAAATCCTCCTACCCAAAACAGGCCTTGCCCGCCGCTGCCGCTTCTACCTTCTGCCCCAAACCACACCATTCCCGACTCCCCTCCCGTCACGGCGCCGCCGCCGCCGCCGCTACGGCGTCCCCCTCCGCAAGCGACCATCGCGCGCGCCGTCGCGCTCTCCACCGCTCGGCTCCTCCTGCTCGGGCGCATGGCCTCCTCCGCCGCGCTCCTCGTCCAGCCATTCCCCTCCTCCTCGTCTTCCTCCGAGGACTCCGACGACGCCAAGCTCCTCCCGCCCGCGCCCGAACCGGAGGCAGCCTCCCCGCCTCCTCCTCAGCATCGGAAGCATAAGAGGCCGCGGCAGATCCTGGAGCGTGACTGCAACGTGCTAATGAAGGCGCTGGCTAGCGCGGGGGACGTGGACCAGGTGGTGGACATCTTCGCCGACCTCAGGCGCTCCGCCTCCAGCGCCGGGGCCGCGCCCGGCGTGCTCTGCTACAACACGCTCCTCA
>LAPY01000354.1:4369-18586 GCA_000970635.1 Eragrostis tef | reverse complement strand
GGCGCCAGCCGCTTCATCCCCTGGCTCAAGTCCATGACGGCCTCCGGCAGCGGCGGCGAGCCTTCCTTCCCGGGCTACGGCGCGAACAACTTCAGCGCGCCGGTGACGCCGCCGGACAGCAGCTCGTCCCCGCCGCCCTCGCCGCGCCTGAAGATGCCGCGCTGGGGGGACTACCCGGCCGGAGCCGGGGCCGGCTCCAACGCCGCCCTGCCGCCGTGGGTCACCGGCGCCTCCAGCAGCCGCTACGCTGCCGCCCTGAACCAGACCTCGCCGCCGAGCCCCCGCGGCGAGTTCCGGGCCCCGGCCGACCCGGCCACCTGGCTGCCGGGAGTCCATATCTCCTCCGCCGGGGGCAAGTCCCCGGCCGACCCGGCCACCTGGCTGCCGGGAGTCCATCTCTCCTCCGCCGGGGGCAAGTCCCCGGCCACCTGGCTGCCGGGGCTCGACATGTCCTCCTCCGCCGGCGGCAAGTCCCCGGCCGACCCTGCCGCCTGGCTGCCGGGGCTCCACATCTCCTCCGGCGGGGGGCAGTCCCCGGCCGAGCCGGCCACCTGGCTGCCGGGGCTCCGTCTGTCCTCCTCCGCCGGCGGAAGATCCCCGCCCTTCAGCTTCACGCCGCCGCCGCCTCCCCCGTTCGGCGCCTACGGGAGGGCCGGCGCGTCGAGGAAGCGATCGCTGGGGCAAAGCAGCCGCCCCAGCTCTCCTCTCGGCGCCCATGGCGGCGGGGTGGCGCTTAGCCGCCTTGCCAACGCTGCTAAGGCGGACGAGCCCGCGCCGGCGGAGAGCTCGCCGGTGTCGGCGTGGGAGGGCGAGGTCATAAAAGAGTGCCCCGAGGAGGAGCTGGAGCTCACCCTCGGGAGCGCGAAGACCCGCGCCGATCGCGCTTGACTGGAGCTGAGCTGAACTAATAAAGCGGCAACCTGCAGGCCACGGCGGACTGCCGAGGAGCTTCGTTTAGTAATCATCGCCGCCAGGATTTTTACCGTCTCTCATATTTTTAATTAAGTTTTCTATCTTTATTTTACTTAAGAGGTTAAATAGACAATGCAGTGCAAGGAACATGGAGGTGGTTATTGTTAATGTTTGTAACCATATATGTGTTGTCTCTGTTGGGTTTAATTAATGGAATGGAAAAGCCAGTGAACTTTTAGCGTCAGTAAGTTGTGAAATTAACGTTTTCTCATCGTCTTCTTTGTCGAGCGAAACTGCGAGAGCGGCAAGTGGATTGTATTTACCTGCTATGCGCGGCAACAAAACGCACAAGTCATGAGATGCATGTTACCGGCCGGTGGGTACTCAAATTATTTGCTTATAGTAAGAATTAATGGCCTAGATTATCCGATCGAGAATTCGCAAAAAAAAAAAGATTATACTATCGAGCATGTACAGCAAGCATCAAACATGCATGATGCCTGAGGCGCGAATGAACTACGTGAGGTTGTAGCTAGCCCCCATGAACGTACGTCGACGGAATGCAGATCGTGCTCTTACCTGAAGGACACAGCCACACAGTCTCCTATCGCCCAGAGCAACATGTCTCCTACCGTCCGCAAACTGGCCTTGTGCGGCCCCACCTGGATGACTGACGCGTGGCCTACGTGGGTGTATCCAACGGCATCTGTACCTAGCACGGCTTGGCTTCCGCACGACGCGCTCCCTCGGCTCCAGCAGACTCGGCTTGGCCTACGTCAAGAGACTCAAGACTATTTCGTTGATTTCATACATTTGCAGCCGCCGGGCACGAGGACGGCACCGCTGCCGCAGGGCATGAGACCGACGCCGCTACCGCCGGGCACGAGGACGCCACCGCTGGCTCAACTGATGGGGACATCCTCCACTATTACCCGCTGGCAAAGACGCAACAAATAAATGGGCCAAAGGCCCAGTTGTAGTCGGGCGGCGACCGTGTGAGCCTCTGAATAATCCCACCTTGCTTAGCTTGGGAGGAGGAAGTCACCTTAAAAGAGAGAGCCACCCTTCCCCTATCAGACTAGTCTTTTGGGGTGATTGGGCCTTTCCCCGAGAGGTGCGTCGGAGTACGGTGCTAAGGTTGCCGAGGTTCAGGTCGGAATCCTGAGGCCGGATCGGTGTGTCGTATTTTCGGCTGTCGGTGCTAAGATTGCGGGATTCGGGGAATCCGGATCGGTGTGTCGGGCTTTTCATCCAACCCCACCTGGGCCGGACTCATCATTTGGTATCAGAGCTGGGCCCTTGTTAAGAAGGGGAGAATGATGAGGACATCCTCCACTATTACCCGCTGGCAAAGACGCAACAAATAAATGGGCCAAAGGCCCAGTTGTAGTCGGGCGGCGACCGTGTGAGCCTCTGAATAATCCCACCTTGCTTAGCTTGGGAGGAGGAAGTCACCTTAAAAGAGAGAGCCACCCTTCCCCTATCAGACTAGTCTTTTGGGGTGATTGGGCCTTTCTCCGAGAGGTGCGTCGGAGTACGGTGCTAAGGTTGCCGAGGTTCAGGTCGGAATCCTGAGGCCGGATCGGTGTGTCGTATTTTCGGCTGTCGGTGCTAAGATTGCGGGATTCGGGGAATCCGGATCGGTGTGTCGGGCTTTTCATCCAACCCCACCTGGGCCGGACTCATCATTTGGTATCAGAGCTGGGCCCTTGTTAAGAAGGGGAGAATGATGAGGACATCCTCCACTATTACCCGCTGGCAAAGACGCAACAAATAAATGGGCCAAAGGCCCAGTTGTAGTCGGGCGGCGACCGTGTGAGCCTCTGAATAATCCCACCTTGCTTAGCTTGGGAGGAGGAAGTCACCTTAAAAGAGAGAGCCACCCTTCCCCTATCAGACTAGTCTTTTGGGGTGATTGGGCCTTTCTCCGAGAGGTGCGTCGGAGTACGGTGCTAAGGTTGCCGAGGTTCAGGTCGGAATCCTGAGGCCGGATCGGTGTGTCGTATTTTCGGCTGTCGGTGCTAAGATTGCGGGATTCGGGGAATCCGGATCGGTGTGTCGGGCTTTTCATCCAACCCCACCTGGGCCGGACTCATCATTTGGTATCAGAGCTGGGCCCTTGTTAAGAAGGGGAGAATGATGAGGACATCCTCCACTATTACCCGCTGGCAAAGACGCAACAAATAAATGGGCCAAAGGCCCAGTTGTAGTCGGGCGGCGACCGTGTGAGCCTCTGAATAATCCCACCTTGCTTAGCTTGGGAGGAGGAAGTCACCTTAAAAGAGAGAGCCACCCTTCCCCTATCAGACTAGTCTTTTGGGGTGATTGGGCCTTTCCCCGAGAGGTGCGTCGGAGTACGGTGCTAAGGTTGCCGAGGTTCAGGTCGGAATCCTGAGGCCGGATCGGTGTGTCGTATTTTCGGCTGTCGGTGCTAAGATTGCGGGATTCGGGGAATCCGGATCGGTGTGTCGGGCTTTTCATCCAACCCCACCTGGGCCGGACTCATCATCAACCGCCATGCACGAGGACTACCCAGCCCACCTATTCGTCACTCAAACCTAACCGAGTTAATTAATAACTGAAAATCAAGCCTGTTCGCTATTTCTTCTGCAGCCGCTACAGTGTTCCTGCAGTCGCTACAGTGTTCGCAGTTATTTTTCTGTAGCCGCAACTGCAGCCTACCGAACAGGCTGATCAAGGCATCCTTCTCCTTCAGCATGCATAGAAGTCGGACAAGGGAGGCGAAGTGGATGTGGCGGCGGCGACGAGGACCTTGAGCATTCGAGCTTCGCTCGCCTGGAGCCGAAACGCCCGGAGCAAACTTGACGGGAGCTGCAAAGGAAGCGAGCCGCGTGCGTTTCTGGGAGTAGTGGGCTTGCGGGAGCCAAGCTTGATAGCGCCGTTGGATTCGCCCTACCTTTCCACGCGTCGGCCATCCGGAGCGGGGCCGTACAGAAGCCAGTTGCGGACGGTCCGCATACAATTTTCTTCCCATCCGTGCACGACGGTGAAGCCATCTCCTGGCCTCATCGTCTCGTCGCGACAAAAACAGCCATCGCAACAACTTGTATTATATTCAAACAGCCATCGGAACAGCCGTCTTCCCCTTACTGGTTATTCAATATGCTTGATGAATTATTAATCACCATATAATTCTCTATTAAAAGATGTATTATATTCGACCTTTGAAGTTCCGCTTCCGGTCCGAATCCGCCCCATTTCTGACATCCAAAGAAATTCGTATCCATACCCGCATCCGCATATTATCCGCTCCGCTTCAAATCCAATAAAAAAATGGATTAGAATATGAAAAAGGTATTATCCGCTCCGTGCGATCCGTTTTCATCCCTAGTAATTAGTACGTAGCTCTAGCATTTCTCAACAGGGTAGCAAACCCAGTACACTAGCTTTTCAGTGTCCTTGCAATTTGCAAAGGCCCATCACAAAATACTGCCCGCGAAACATGAATCCTTCTCAGGGTGGGGGTCCCCTTGGTTCCCTTCAGGTGCACGAATTCAAAGAACATGCAAGGAATGGAGGACAATCATATGTTCCCTGAGAAAAATGCTGCGAGCAAACTAAAAAACTGTCTATGATCATCCCGTGCAAGAGTGATGATGATCCATCCAGAGACTGAAAACCAAGCACGTGGATGAAGGTGCAAGAGAAACGCATGGAGAATGACCATCTTCTTTCATATCTTGAGACAATTGTCAATCCAATTTACAAGTATTTACAGAGTGGTTTGTGGTGTCCACAAGAAGCTTTTCATGTTTCGAAGAATGACGTACTGTACAGTTGTTTAATTTCTACCACGAATGAGTGGAAAGCATAAACCGTAATCCAGAATGTATTTACAGTGAGACACAATGGTTACCAGAAACCTAAACCAAGCGTGGGTTACTTTCCAATCTTGTCAAACAGTTCTGATAGAGCTTTGTACAGAGGGGAGGCTGCTGGTGGCCTAGCCATAGATCCCAGAAGGATATCAGATCCCTTGACGGGACCGCCGTAAAATCGGGCATTCTCGGTGTCCCGAGTAGATACAATGCTTCCATTGAACGCACAGCCCACAAAAGCACCTGATAAGGAAGACAAAATATACACAATTAGGTGCAGCAGAAGCAATCACAAACAGTTCAAATTTGCCAAACTGAGCCCACAAGTACCAGCTGTGAATCCAGCTGGAATATTGCACAAATTACAGTTGAAGTACCATTAGTCATTCTATCAGCACAGTTCTATCATTGCATCTGCCGCGCAGTTATATGATGCATTTTTTTTCAATGTCTTCAAAAAACAAGGCTTACATGCTGCAGTTTTCTTTTAGAAAATTTCTAAATATCCAATTCAGCATTTACTTTCTTATTGATGTGCGGTATGTCATGTTTACAAATACTTAGATAGGTTGCAAAGCAACACAGGTAGTAATGCACTTTTTATGCTGTCATATTAGCTCATATGGCAGTTATTTGAGTCGCACCTTTGCTGCAACTGTATGTGTAACATGCAGCATAACCACCATCACCAGCACGGAAATCAGCTTCAGCTACTCGTCCGAGGTGGCCAGCAGAAGCACTGACACCAGCACCAACAGAAAGGTGTGCCTTCCCACTGAAAGTTCTAATGGCGTCTGTGTTCCTCAGAACAATAATGAAGTCAGCTACCTCACCTCCAGCCTGTTGGGAAAGTCAAGCAGATTCTTAAATTGTTAGAAGGCGATAACGTGATAAAAGAACACCCGTGTAAATAAAACTAGAATAGCTGATGTCACCTGAGCTCCATATCCAATACCACAGGTGGAGATTGCTGAAGGAGGTGACCAGGAACCATCAGCCCTTCGAGCAACAACCAGCCCTGTACCAATTTTGTATGTGACCATCATTCCCACCTTTGCTACAGTAACCATGGCCAGGCCTTTTGCTTGTTTAAGAATGGCATCAGGGATAGCCTTCTCTGGCTTCAGTATTCCAACCTGCACAGAATGAAAAACAATTTTGATCAAAGTATTCTTTGTTGGTTCAGATAATTTAACAATCATCAGTTTGATCATATTCATGTCACTATAGTCGAGGGAAAAAATTAAATCACATTGTTCTATGTCCCTTATTATCCACAATCAGTGGACTCAAAAAATCATCTTGAAATTGGCAATTACATAATCTAGCATAACCCAATGAAGTTAGAGGGGGACTACAATCCTACAAGATTTCTTGATTTCGATCAATATATTAAGAACAGACACACTTCACACTGAACGAACAAGAAAAATCAGAACATTGTTGTAACATCATCGAACTTGTTAATGTTTGGTGCCAAACCATCAGTCAAGATGTATATGTAATATAAAGTCAAGAGAGCATATGGTTTCTTAGGCATCCAAATATGATAACACGAGCTAGGTATTGCAGCAAAACATATCAACAGTTCAGCAATATCCAAGAATTCTGAACACATACCTTACAGTAACTACGTAAAGAATTCGCAGCCTTGTATATTTCATATTCCATTGTGTGTCCCCATGGGAAGTTCAGCCAGGACCTCAAGGTACTCAGGTCTGTCACATCCTGGGTTGGAAGTTGTGATGCGCGACTGACCTCATTCATCAAGTAAGGTTGGATGCTTTCCAGGCGTACCCCGCAAACATCACAAACCCTTTGAGGTTCTGAAGTCCTAAATTTTGGAGGCATCAAGCTTCTGCCCTTTGAACAACCACCGCAAAATACTCCACCACAGAAACGACAGTGATGGCGAGAGCACATTATTGGATGAAAACGCACACCACATAGCATGCAAGAAGTAGCAGCACTGTCCGGCAACCACTTTGTTGGTTCTGTTTCAAGTAGCTCATTTGCAATACCAGCATTGGCATCAGCGAGCGTTTGTGCCATATCCTTCCAGGCTTCTTGAAGAAAGAAGTTAGACATCACCGACATCCCACATCTCCCTAAGTCATACGACGCAACAGATATCACCTTATCTTTTGCCGCAACAACCATCTCCGAAAACACATCCCACATTGTCATCTCTTTCTCGTCTTCACCCAGCTCCCAGCCGAACTCTTCGTCCGGGAAGTACCCGCCAATACGACCAAATCCCTTGTGCCACTCCTCACGGTCCTTCTCCGTCATCGGTGGGACAGAAACAGGTACCCAGATGCCGGTATGCTCGTGAAGCGGGTCACCATAAAAGAAATTCTTTCCTGGTTCCTTCTCAACAAGATTTTTGTTCGCATCTTCGGTGCTGCATCCATTAGCAGTTGCAGTGTAGGTTGTATCAGGGTTGCTGGCCACGCAATTTTCAGCAGGAGGCTCGTCGACCTCTTGGTCAAATATGCGGAGTCCCTATACGAGAAAAAAAAAGTTATAAAGAAGCTTAATCTATGGCCAAATATGTCGTGTGATGTAGAGGCTGGGATGATTTCATTTTCGTGATGAAATAAAACTTCCTTTATTAAAAAAAAAAAGCTTAACCTGGAAAAATAGAACAGTTGATCATAGGCTTAACCTCCACCCTAAATAGCAATAACTAGGCACTCCATCTCAAAAAGGCCGCACTAGAAGCTAAAAACAAAACCTAGAAACGCAATTTTGGATTTTTCAGCATGGCATGCGCCCTTTATTAAAGCTTGAGGCTTCTCGCTCACGGCTTAACCCTAATCACCAATTTGAGCATCCTAAGTTCCCGCCAAGCACCGCCATAGCAATGCACCCGAAATTTCCCTGCCGTATCACCCAACCAATCTACAAACTCCTCAGCTCAGCTAACAGAAGCGTACACGCAACTAAACTTCAGAGAGACGAAACCGGAAGCGTAACGGAGGGGAACGAGACTCACCGCCAATCCTTCAACGCCTTTGCCCTCGTCGTCCCATCTTGCCGGCGAGTCGGGCGCGCCGGGGCTGCAGCCGCGGGGCTGGGGCGGGGGGTCGATCGGCGGGTAGGGCCGCTCGGCTCCCGCCATGGGGGGCCTGAACCGGGTGGAATTGCCGGCGATCGGGCGGCGCAATCACGGAATCCTCTCTCGTTACTGGTGATGAAGGAGGTGGATTTTTTTTCGTTGTGGTCGCCGCGGATTGAGCGGAGTTGGAAGGCGAGGACGGAGGGGGAGAGCGAGTCCAGAGGGACTCCGAGGAGGAAGCAATCGAGCTTGAGCTGGGGTGGGTTTCCAAGGGTTAATTGGGAAATAATCATGGGTTCGTTTGCGTTAATGACAAGTTGGCCCAATAAAGGTCATACATGGGCCCCATTTTTATATAAACGAGTGGGCCTAGCCGTGGCTTCAAGGATTGTTTGGGCTGAGTTCTTGCTCTTGGGTAGTAACTGGGCTGAGCTTTTGTCTTTGCCATTTCCCGGTTATCCATCACTGCAAGGGTGAAAAACATGAACATGATTTTGGTTCTGGTGCCAATCGTTTCAATGCTCAGGTCAAATTCCAGAACGCCTTGATCTGTACGAAGCACGTCTACTCTTGTCATACAAGTGGCTATACAAGACCAAATCCGAGTTTGACAATTGACATGTTGATCGCCGCTACCAAGTATTCGCATAGAGTCTGAAAGAAGTGGTCACGAGTGAGTAGCTTCACCAACAAAATTGAAAGGTACGAACAACGAATGCCGCAAAACTCACTGTTGTACGTTCGTCCATTTCCTGTGCACGTTGACCCTTGCTGGCCGCGATTTTTCTTCGATCGTTTGGTCCAGTAAAAGATGACCCAATGTATCACGCGCGTCTTGACTTTTGCGACCGATGTTACGGTTGCGGAATTGTTTTTTTCTGAACAAACGGCTACAGAAATTGGCATGCATGCGTGCGCGCGCGCAAATGTCCATGCGACATCGTCACACGGGAGATTCGCTTACGCGGGCGTCGTAGCAGAGGTCGCCGCTGTTACGCACGGCGTGCCGTCACGCGTGCGGGTAACCAATGAACACTTTGGACTGCTGACGAGCGAAAAAGGCCCGGAACACGTGGAGAAACTCGGAACCGGCAGTTGCTTTGAACCCCTGACGTGATCATCATCGCAGCCGTGGATTCCATCAAACGACCATCGTGTACCATCCACAGTATATCCTTCTCCACTGAAAAAACACGCAGCCTATGTGATAGGATTCTGCAAGTAACAATATAATTTCTACTAAGTCTAAAAAAGCTTGTTGAGAATTCTAGACAAGGTATGACTCTGAAGGCCTGTCTACTGCGGAAAGTCGATTTAATGATGGGGAAAAGTTCCAATTGAGTGCGTTTACAATGTAATATGAGGTACAACGGTCAGTGTTTTCTTTAAGCATTACTATCATCGAGGTACAATTCGATAATATAATGAGGTTGACATTTCGTAGGAATTAGTAGCTTTAAAGAATATCTAATGAAGTGAGGTACTTTGGAACACCTATAGCCCCCCTTTGATAGGGATTTAGAACAGCTAGCGTTGCCTCTGGCTTATTGCATCAAATGTACAATACAACCATTTTTATAGGCTTATTGCGAGCCAGAGCCATTCTGGCAAATGTTCTCCAAAATCGTTCTGTGATAAGAAAGTCCATTTCACTGGATAAGCCAAAGTGAAAGTTAGCATGAGCCAAAAAATCGGCAAACAAACCATAATTGTTTTTAAAAGTTTAGGGTTTAAGGTTTTAGCGCTTATCTAGATTTGTTCAAAGTCAAATATTGTTTTATCTTTGATCACTAAGTTTAAAATAATTGGTACAATTTAACAACATAATAGTTGTTTTTTAGACTATCCAACAAAAATACTTTTATAGCTAATTCACATGTAAACCAATATACATCCTTAAAATTAATGATTAAAATTGAAAATGGTTGACTTTAACCAAAGTTAAAATAACAACCTTTTTGAAGCAGATGGAGTATATCACAAACGATTCTTGAGTGGAGGCATTTAATTAAGAATCTAGGATAATCCAGAACCACAAGCGACTTCGTTCACAGAAGGTTAAAGTACAATGCCAGTAAAAATAATTAAAACATCTGCATATTACTTCGTTATCCTGCAAGAAGACACGTCCCTGTTCATTGTTTAAAACACGAATAGCTAACATCGGTATCTTTATAATATTTTGACTCAGAGGGCACACGTCCGTGCATGCAACACCAAGATGTTAATAACGCTGCTTGCTTGCTCAGGCACCACGTCGATTTATCGACGCACACACAGCACACTAAGCTTTGCACTAGTGTAGGACGGCTGCTAAGTGATCAGTGATTACTGGACTCTGCTAGCTCCTGCTTCTTTGGTCTCCTGGCCTTAGCTTTCTACGAGGGTCCATTTGGCACTACATGCATAAGCGTCTCGTTGTAGCTTGGATGGCCAAGCAGCCATGCACGGATTAGTATCGGGAGTAGGATCAGATCATCATCGTTTGCTGGCAGTCACGTTTCAACCTAAAACTGGTCGTGTCCTTCTTTGATACACATTTCGGCCAGATACAAATCGAAATTTCCAGTCGTATTTCATCCGAATTTTCCAGCAAAAAAATTCCTCAAATTCGACCATATCTATGTTCCATAAATAAGTTTGGTCTCTTTCGAAACGAAAAATCCCCCCGACACATATATAGGCTGTGCGAGCTGACCCATGGAGGCTGATCCTGGCCTGACAATGCTCGAAACGTTGGCTCTGGAAGCTCGTTGGGGTTTATCGGCCTTTCTGGCTCAGCCAAGACAACTAATAATGGTTCGATGATTAAGTTAGATGATCCATCATTTGGACCAATAGTTATTGTGGGCGTGTTGTTTAATTGTGTGTGCGCGTCTAGCTGTGCTGGGAGCAAAACGGAAACCATGAATACGTGTTATCACTGACGAGGATGGCACCTTCACTCGGGCCTGCGCTACCTTTATCGATTCAGCGCCACCTCACATGCATGTCTTAAATCTCAGTCGAAGGATAACTCGCAAGAAAACATCCACAATCACGAACACATGCAGAATAACGACATTGAATTTATTAAGTCCTCGAGAGCCTGCTCATTCACACCAAGTATGTGAGAAGAAATTATATACGCAGAGTATGCAACTCATTACCATGCCTAGAATACAGTTTATAGTACCATATGTAATACTGTCAACTCTTTTTATCTGCAGTTCCTAACTTTTTGAGGTGCACATTTGACCACTAAGGGCTTCTTTGAAACGCAGAAATTTCATAAAATTCAGTTCAATATCACAGAAAAAACGCAGAAAGTTTTTTTTCCTTGCGATCCGAAAACTTGCAAACCATCAGTAATTTAATTACATAGATAGTTACATATATAATTAGAGAACATTTATAGGTTCTCTATATTGTAGCCGTCACATGTATTACGTACGGTTGGGGGATCGGAAGCGTAATAACACCGTCGGGGCTCACTTGCTTGATCAATGCATCACGTGTCGACGATTGATCGATCAGGTGGCGGTTGAGCACAGAACTTGCACGGAGATGTATGTTACATGCGTCAAGTGGACCGATCTTTCTTTTCCAGATCTTGATGCGATACATTTTGTGACCGCGTTCTCTGTACATACATACGCACGCTTCATTCAGACTTTCAGACATTAAACCAGCTTGCTGGAGGTGCTGTTCGCTCTTCAGTCTAAACAAACAGATACCGTTGCGTTTGTTGCAGAGCGCGCACTGCCGTATCGAGATAAAAACCCAACTTTTCTACGTGATCCACACACCCAAAGGTGCCAAAAAGCGTACGAATATTTCAGTTCGTCACTGCTGCGTTTTCGTTTCTCGCTTTAGCTCGTGACGGTCCATCTGTTCGCTTTTTTACTAGCAAAAGCGAAGCACGCGTGAATGAAGAAGCATCTGGCCGGCCGGCGTAGTCAAGAGCACGATCAACATATGCACACGCGCGGTGAACGATCTTCTTTACTGCTGTGTTAAGCTTTCAGTTACTGTCAGCTGCTGGAATATTCACCGTGCCTAAGTTAAAAGCATCGACGACATTTACTGCTGTGTTAAGCCTTCAGTTACTGTCAGCTGCTGGAATATTCACCGTGCCTAAGTTAAAAGCATCGACGACAAGGTCACTGTCACATTAAACATTTGATAAACAAGGCCACTATTTGGGAAGGGAAAAGCCAATGTAAACGCGAGAAATTCCCCTGATACCGAATGATGAACATTCCTCCGTGGGAGCAGACGGAACAGAGCAAGTCAAAAAGGATTTGCAAGCTTAGGTATAGGAGATGGTGCGGTTGTGCATGTGCACATACGCAACGCGTTGGTGTGTGTTAGGAGGTGCACAGAACTGATACGAAGTTTAGCGAGCATGCACGGTGATAAGTCATACGCGTGCATGTGTTGGGGTCCGTTTTGTCTGGAGAAGACGACTCCCTTACTAAAGGAGGTGCAGGCGATGTAGAGAGGTGTCGGCAGCTTGTCACCGCTGGACATTGTTGAAATGTTGGGAGCAGCCGGGGGCAAGCAGCGTGGACTCGATGCCATTTCTTTCGATCTGTGCAATCAAATGAACTGGATAATTATAATGAAATTTTCCGTGATAAATAGAACAGCTATTTTTTCAAAAAAAATCATGAAGAAAACGTTTCTGCATGTTCAGAGTCAGTGACATTCAGTGACATAGGAGCTGGAAAAGTCTGTTCAAGTACCCTCTCGCCACAACGGTGAACAGTAGTGAAATGGAACCAAGCACCTGAATAAACTAGTCAAGTGTGCAACAGCATGTAGCTGCACCTAATCCAGAGGTTACATAACGACATTACCGGTATACACCTGGCTTGTTTGGTCAACACTCTGGCTTTCTTTTACTAGATCAACGTCATGCTCATGCATACATGCTGCTAATTCCACACTCAACTTACCCATGCGCATGCATACACAAGGAGTGGCGAAATCACTTAGCCGCAGATGACTCATGCGAAGACTCGAGTAAATAAAGATTAGTGCACCGACGAGGACCGAATCAACCGCATGTTAGAGCGTGATGCGCGGCCAGTTTCCTCCCGTAAGAGAGGGCCGGCGGCGACCAGCTGACTGACTGGCTGCTGGTGAGTAATCGAGCTACGAGTAGTAGCCACTAGATAGGCTGGTCAAATGACATGCTTGTCTTGTCACGCTGAAAGTGTGTGAACGCCTCTGAATACCGGTGGTCATCCATGCGTACGTGATTCTCTTGTCCTCGCACTTCAATTCGCGTCGTGATCTTTTTGGCCAAAACGATGACTAGCGTGGATTAACAGTAATTACGACAGTGCTCCACCAAGGTCGATGCTAATGACAGTTTCCAGAACACTAACTAGTAGCAGCGACCAATTTAGGGGCTGGAAAACGCTGCTACAAGCCAAGCGCACGTTGACGGCCGTGGTACATACGGTCGTCCCCTGATCAGAATTCTGCGTGCAACGATGTGTTTCGCTTTAGGTCCAAGCAACAACGACCAAGTCGTCGCACATGATGTATGTGCGTAAGCATGGCGTAATCGCGACGTATGGCACCGGTGCCCCAACTCGGAGGACGTCCCGTCACAATTGGGTTTCCCAAAACGAGGTGCACGGGCATGGATGCCAAAACTTTGGATGATACTGGTTTCATTCAAGCAAACATTATCAGTGCTAGCAGCTACACTCCCCAACTGTTGTCAAGCGTTTTGAATGCGAGACGGAGCACTCGGACAAAATATCGGCACCGCACTTTGGTTTACGACGAGGAGGAAACTTTTGACGGTTGGATATAAGACAAGAGGTTGTTGGTGCATCGCGCATCATTCATTAGACTGACTTCAACAGCACGAGCCAAAGCTATTTTTTAGCTCTCTACGCGCTACTGTAGATCATGCATGTGTCTCCAACAGGATATGCAAAGAAAGCATCTATTTTGCATGGGAGGAGAGAGGTAATGTAAAATTGGACTCCCTCTCTCCTCCAATGCATATCTGCGGGGCGAGGGAGACGAGCGACGCACAGAGGAGCAGGGGACGCGCGAAGGTGGCGGCGCGGAGGAGCAGGGGACGCGCAGGCGGGGCGAGCGCGCGCGGCGCGGGCAGGGCGAGCGCGGAGGCTGGGGCGCAGCGCAGAGCGCACACGCAAGTCAACGCGACGAGCGACGCCGGGGAGAGCTCCTGCCGCACGCGGAGGTGTGCTGCGGCGGCTTGACGGCGGCGAAGCTCAAGGGTGTCTCACGCAGCTGTGGAAATCGAGAGAGAGAAGTGGTCAGCGCGGCGTCGGCGTCACGGGCTGCAGAGGCGCGGCGCGCGCACGCCGCAGCCCCACGCGGGGGCGAGCTCGGCGAGCGGGTGCGTGCGGCGCGGGCTGGCACGGGCGCGGCGGG
>LAPY01000353.1:176579-189667 GCA_000970635.1 Eragrostis tef | reverse complement strand
GCCCGTTTTTTTTTAGCCGTGCCAGTCACAACACCGTCTTCTAAATTTCAGGCCAGGCAGCATGCAAAAAGCAATGGGCTAAGGCTTCGGCCCAGTGGACGGCATGACACGACCCGCCTAAAAAGATATTAAATATATTTTTATTTTTACATGTTCAAATCCCCTCCCCCTCATCATTTTGCACAGTTTTAGCTCTATAATTAATAGAGCTACATATTTACAAGATTAGCACACGTCGGCCCGTGTCATATGCTGAGCCCCCCCCATTGGGCTGACATGACATTACCCAGATAAACGAAGCGATCGAGTTCATCGCTATAGATGGCCGACAGGCCGGGCCGTCATGGCGTGGGCCCATCACGGATAGGGCCATTTTCTTAAAAGGCCAACACGCCCCTCCTGGTTAACGAACCTGGCCTGGCCAGCACGATGGGCTTGCGCCTAATCCTAAGCACAACAAGCCCTATTTAAACAGATTCAGGGGCCACATGTTTAACGGATCGTGCCGACCAAAGAATTCAAAGTTAGTTTTTTACCGATTTTATTTTTCTAAAGTAAAACCAGACGAAAGGGGTCGTGCCAACCCGTGTAGCGTGGCCCGAATGACGGGCTTAACAAGGCAACCACTAAACAGATCGGGCCGTGCCATCTCTACGAGCTTGCGCCTAGGCCCAAGCAGAACAACTGGCCCCTTTCGTGCTTGAACCGGGCTAAAAAGACCGGGCCCAAGGAGGTCCTTTTAGCCTGGCCCATTTTGCCAGCTATATTCGCCGATAGCTGCTGCGGTGTTTGGTAGAGTGAGTGTGAGTACATGCCGACATGGACGCAAAGCCTTGTGGTACGATCGGGTGTGAACCCCACACTCCTTGCGGCAACAAAAGGCAGGAAATTTTTTTCTCCTCCCAAGCGCCCCGTCGCCATCTCCCTCCGTCTTTCGCTACCCTGCCCTGCACTGCTTCATTCAGATCTGCCAGAGTCAGTCGACGAATCCTTCCCTTCCCTTCCTTCCACACCCAGCCCCACCACACAACTCTTGAATATTCCTCCTCCTTTTTTTCTCGCCCGTCGTTGTGTTGATCAGTTGTTTGGTTGTGCTTCGTGCACGCGGCGAGTGCGCGAGTGACACCGCCGCCAGGGTGTGAGCAATCAGGGCAGCTGTCGCACCTGTTGTGGGACTCCGCGCCCATCGTGCACTGCCGCGACCGTTCCGCGCTGCTTGCCGAGGCCAAACATCACCGCTACGAGGTCGCCAACGCGCACTGAGCTTGCGTCGCCTCCCTCCACGCCATGGATGCTATGATGCACAACTTCCTCTGCGTCGTCCATGACATCACGCTCTCGCTGGAGCTCCGGCCGGCCGCTGACACGCGCAAAAGGGAACCCACTCCGCTGACATCATATCTCGCCTGATGAGGAAGACAGCTCTGACAACGGGCACATCATATTCCCGGCCGATGAGGAGGAGACCGAGACCGAATAAAGAGACCGCTCTATCCGAGGCTGAAGAAGAGCCTCCTCTATCCAAGTCCAAGGAGCCTCCTGTACCCGTGGCGACCTAGTCTAGCCTGTGTCACCGCTGTAGATGGACGAGCCTAATTGCGACAATCCAACGCCGTATAGCTACGCTCCACCACCGTACCGCTACGCTAGCGACATGGGCAACGACTATGGATACAATCTTGTAAGCAGCATCAATTACGCCCGAAGCGATCCGCCGTCGCCGGCTTTGTCCTACAAGCATCACCCCAAGTCACTAGTGGCAACATCCACCACTACCAGTACAACGACTACAGGCCGCCAACACCTCCGAGCTCCTACTACATTGGATATCCCTACCAGTACGGCAGCAAGGCGGGGGCTTTTCTTCCCGGTAACTGACTCCTCCTACTAGCCATCGTCTACGTTGTCGCCACCAAAGGTGCCGACATGGGACATCTTGAACCCGTTTGAAAATTTTGATAGATATTACCCGAAGCTGCCCATTGCCGTGGCGAACTATACTTCTATACAGAGCTCCACTGACCCTAGGTTGAGGAGTATGACATGCCAGAATTGGAGGACATCTCTAAACTGGAGGACGAGGACGCCAAACAGGGGGTGGTCGACGCAGAGAATGCCAAGTTGGACAAGAAGGAAGAGGAGAGGAGTAGTGCCGGTGAGGAGCTCGACAGCAAGTCTATGTTGTCTGTTGATAATCACAACGTTCTCAGTGAGGAGTCATACTCTGACTCATCGAATGCCGGTGGTACACCATTTCCAACATTGTCCATGCACTGGATAACAGTGTGGAGGAAGAACAATTGAAGGAGGGTTCGACTATCGCTGGGACACCTGTTGTGCCTCCTGGGAAGATGTATGATCACAATGCCCAAGTGGTGCTGGAGATGAAAATGCAGTTTGACCTTGCCTTCATGTCGGCCGACGAGGTGTGCAAGGCACTTGAGGTTGGGAAGATGCCTTATAGCTAGAATAAATTAGGACAAAAAGGATTTTAAAAAAATTCTATGTCCATAAGTTTTGCTTTTGGTCACTTTTGAAGAAAGGATGTTATGTGTTCTGACCCAGTTGTTTTTTTTCCCGTGTCCTCAATGATGATATGTGGGTTTCCTAAAATGGGCAAGAAATCCCTGCGGTTTGAGGAGGAAAATGCTATGGAAAGTGGTGAGTGTGTGACTGACACTATCGACATGGAGCGTGAGCACTCCACGCTGCCGTTGCGCCTGCTGCAAGACTCTGCGCCCGTCACACACTGCCGTGACTGTTCCGCGCTGCTTGCCGAGGCCATCCGTCACTGCTACGAGGTCACTGATGAGCACCGAGCCTGCGCCGAGCTGACTGACTTCCTCCGCGCTGTCCAGGACGTCGCGCTATCACCGGAGCCCGAGCCAGCCGCCGACATACGCAAGAGGGAAGCCGCACCACAACCGGTTGATGATGACGGCAGGGACATACATTTCCCTCCTGAAGAAGATGACTGCTCCGACTTCGGGCATATCGAAAGACAACTTCGACAATGGGCACATCATATTCCCGGCCGATGAGGAGGTGAGCAAGACCGAATAAGAGACCGCTCTATCCGAGGATGAAGAAGAGCCTCCTTTACCCAAGGTTGAGGAGCCTCCTGTACCCGTGGCGATCTAGTCCAGCCTGTGTCGCCGATGCAGATGGACGAGCCTAACGGCGACAGTCCATCACCGTACAGCTACGCTCCAGTACTCTACCGCTACACTACTGACATGGGCAACGGATATGGATACAATCTTGTAAGCAGCATCAACTACGCCCGAAGCAATCCGCCGTCGCCGGCTTTGTCCTACATACGAGCATCACCCCCATGTCACCAGTGGCAACGTCCAACATTACCAGTACCACGACTACGGGCGGCCAACACCTCTGAGCTCCTACTACAACGGATATCCCTACCAGTACTGGGAGCAAGGCGGGGGTTTTTCTTCCCTGGTGGCTTACTCCTCCTACAAGCCACCGCTTACATTGTCGCCGATGCGGATGCAGACATGGGACATCTTGAACCCATTTGAAAAAAATCAAAAACTATTACCAGGAGCTGCCCATTGCCATGGCAAACTATACTTCTATCCATAGCTCCACTGACTCCAGGATGATGAGGATGTCATGCCGGAACTGGAGGAGATCTCTAAACTGGAGGAGAAGGACGACGAACTGGGGGTAGAGAATGCCAAGCTGGACAAGAAGGAAGAGGATAGGACTAGTGCTAGTGAGGAGCTCGACAGCAAGTCCGCGTTGTCCGTTGATAATCGCAACGTTCTCAGTGATCGAGGAGTCGTACTCTGACTCATCGGATTTTGGTGGTACACCATATCCAATACTGTCCATGCACTGGATAACAGTGCGGAGGAAGAGCAATTAAAGGAGGGCTCAACTGTCGCTGGGCCACCTGTTGTGCCTCCTAGGAAGATGTATGACGACAATGCACAAGTGGTGTTGGAGATGAAAATGCAGTTTGACTGTGCCTCCATGTCAGCCGGCGAGGTGTGCAAGGCACTGGAGGTTGGGAAGATGCCTTACACACAGAATAAATCTGGATCAAAAGGTTAAACAAAAAATTCTCTCTCCATAAGTTTTAGTCTTGCTATTTTGGTCACTGCTGAAGAAAGGATATTTTGTGTTGTGACCGAGTTGTGTTTTCTAGTGTCTTCAATAATGATATGTGGGTTTCCTAAAATGGGCTAGAAATCCCTGCTGTTGGAGGAGGAAAATGCTAAGGAAAGTGGCGAGTGTGTGAGTGACACTGCCGCCATGGGGTGTGAGCACTCCAAGCTGCTGTCGCACCTGCTGCAGGACTGTGCGCCCGTCACGCACTGCCGCGGCCATTCTGCGCTGCTTGCTGAGGCCATCTATCGCTGCTATAAGATCAGTGATGAGCACCGAGCCTGCGCTGCCTCCCTCTGCACCGTGGGCGCCGGGCTGAATGACTTCCTCCGCGCTGTCCAGGACGCTGCGCTATCACCGGAGCCCGAGCCGACCACCGACATACACAAGAGGGAAGCCGCACCATAACCGATTGATGATGACGGTGGGGACATACATTTCCTCTGCCAGAGAAGATGACTACTCTGATTACGGGCATATCGTATCCCGCCCGATGAGGAAGACAACTCCGACAACGGGCACATCATATTCCCGACCGATGAGGAGGAGACTGAGATCGAATAAGAGCCCGCTCTATCCGAGGCTGAAGAAGAGCCTCCTCTTCCCAAGGCCGAGGAGCCTCCAGTGCCCGTGGTCATCCTCGTCTAGCCTGGGTCACCGCTTCATATGGACGAGCCCTATGGAGAAAGTCCATCTCCGTACAACTATGCTCCACCGCCGTACAACTACAACACCGAGATGGGCGGCGGCTATAGATACAATCTTGTAAGCAGCATCAACTATGCCCGAAGCAATCCGCCGTCGCCAACTTTGTCCTACGAGCATCACCCTCACCAGTGGCAACGTCAACCACTACCACTACCATGACTACGGGCAGCCAACAGCTCCGAGCTCCTACTACAACGGATATCCCTACCAGTACAGGGAGCAAGGCGGGGGTTTTTCTTCCCTGGTGGCTGACTCCTCCTACCAGGCACCGCTTACGCCGTCACCGCCACAGATGCTGACATGGTACATCTTGAACCCGTTCGAAACATTCGAAAACTATTACCCGGAGTTGCCCATTGTCATGGCGAACTCTACTTCTATCCATAGCTCCATTGACCCCATGATGATGAGGATGACATGCTGGAACTAGAGGAGATCTCTAAACTGGAGGACGAGGACGACGAACTGGGGGTGGTCGATGTAGAGAATGCCAAGTTGGAGAAGAAGGAAGAGGATATGAGTAGTGCCGGTGAGGAGGTCGACAACAAGTCTATGTTGTCCGTTGATAATCGCAACATTCTCAGTGATCGAGGAGTCATACTCTGGCTCATCAGATGCCGGTGGTACACCATATCCAACACTGTCCATGCACTGGATAACAGTTGCGGAGAAAGAACAATTAAAGGAGGGCTCAACCGTCGCTGGGCCACCTGTCGTGCCTCCTAGGAAGATGTATGACGACAATGCACAAGTGGTGTTGGAGAAGAAAATGCTGTTTGACCATGCCTCCATGTCAGCCGACGAGGTGTGCAAGGCACTTGAGGTTAGGAAATGCCTTACAGCCAGAATAAATCAGGACCAAAAGGTTAAGAAAAAATTCTCTCTCCAAAAGTTTCAGTCTTGCTATTTTGGTCACTACAGAAGAAAGGATGTTTTGTGTTGTGACCGTTGTTTTTTTCAGTGTCCTCAATGATGATCTGTGGGTTTCCTAAAATGGGCAAGAAATCCCTGCAGTTTGAGGAGGAAAATTGTATGGAAAGTGGCAACCTGTCTTCTACACTCCAGAAGCTGTACATGTGGGAGAAGACGCTTCTTCAGGTTCTATGGCTGAAAAAGATTCATAGCACTTTATTTGCCTATAGATGTGTGATATTCGAAATTCAGCTTTGTGACGCAAAAGCTCGCGATTTGTATCCTTCCTGTTGTGTAGCTAATCATGGACATTCCCTTACTACGATAAGTTTGAACTGTAATTTATTTAGAGTTAACTACATTTTAAATGTTTTGATTAACATTTCTTCAAACGAGGCGTGCCACTATTTCCCTTATGCGTGTCTAGCTTCCATGTTGTCATGCCTTTTTTTTTTACACATAATACCCTGATCTGTACTGGACTTGTGTATTCCTGATCTTGTACATATGTATTATGTTGTTCACACTAATTTCTGCTTTATTCATCTTATGTTGGTTAAAATTACATATTTCTGTTTTTTGACAGGCATACGAGAGAAGATAAGGGTACTTTTGTTCGGAAATACAAGGAGCAAAAATTTCATAACACGGGTGCTGAAAATCATAAACTTGAGACAACTGACATTTATATCAAGAAAACTAGCAACAAAGCTAAGTATTGCGATTCAGGTTATCAAATCTATCTCGTACAAGATCAATAAGCTCAGAGATGAAGAGCTATATGGCCACAAACACATGAGCTCATTAAAGGGTAAGTATAGTTTTCCAACGTCCATAAACGACATTAACTTTAGATGGATATGCATATGTATTTTGTGTACTCAGTAATATGCTCAATGAATCGGGTAGATCTTGAGGAATATCTTATGGGAGCCGATAGATAGGATCATGCCTGGCACATATTGTATACATTTGTTCAATTATGAAGTGACTTGTTCAAGTTTGACGTCTATTTATGAAGTATTAGAAATCATAAGTCGATTTTGATTCTGGTTTCTTATTTTTACGCATGTCGATTGAAGCAACGTGATACTTTACCACACCTGAAGTAGTCATTTTTTTGTCATATTTGATATTGTCATTACAGAATTGATAAGTGTATGAACCACCACTGTTTTTTCATGTTCTTACATTGACATTTACTTCTATTATTTGGCAATTCTCGATTAAAAATTCTATTATTTGGCTCTTAAATTTGATAATATCCATTCTAACTAGAATATGCTTTCTCAGGTTTATGCAAATGTGGCACACCATGTCAGAATGCCATCAGATCCAATGCCATGCCTTGTCTCAGGCTAAAAACATAGACTATACAATTGTTGTTGCAAGTTTTGGCGAAGCTCAGATAGATTTGGTTAAGCGGTTAGAGCTTTAGTTACTGGATATGACTACAATTTTTTTGGTATGGTTCAACGCCCAAAAGTTCTATACCAGCAGTCTGAATGAATGGCTGAAGAAGGGAATTGAGTATATGCCTGAAGTAAACGATGATGGGGTTCCTCCTTTTTCACCAGGACGCTTAGGAGCACCTCCTGTTTTCACCATCTGTAATAATTTGTCAACCAGCGTGGCAAGGATATCCCAGATGGAAGTAGTAGGCATGATGGAGACTTTTGCCTCCAGTGTTCTACACAATTAGGAGAAGCAAAGGTCAGAGTGGAAGCATGCTATGTTGGCTGACAAAGATATAGGCTATCTGAGATGGATGCAAAGGGATGAGATGTTCACGCGCAAGGTGGTAGAGGCAAGAAACAAGAGGCTGGTGCATGTTTCCAGTCAGTGCTACATCTGTTTATATTATCAGCACAATTGTTGCATGACGGAGCTCCACTTGCTGAAGATGGCCTGCATGCATGCATGTATTTCATGAAACAATAGAGACCTTCGCTGGTGCCTGCACAAATGCATACAAGGTCTGCTTCATGGAGCAGAAGAAGAAAAAGAGAGTAACAAAATACTCCAGTGAGGACTTTTTCAGTGTGTGTGTGTGTGTGTGTGTGTGTGATGTGTCTGTGCTATTGCGTGTGTGCGTGTGTGTGTCCGCGCATGTTCATGTGTGATATGTCGTTTAAGCACAATCTATAGTGAAAATACTCCAGTGAGGACTTTTTGTGTGTGTGTGTGTGTGTGTGTGTGTGATGTGTCTGTGCTATTGCGTGTGTGCGTGTGTGTGTCCGCGCATGTTCATGTGTGATATGTCGTTTAAGCACAATCTATAGTGTGTGATTAAATTTTTCTACCTATGCTCAAGGATGAATCTATACTCTAGCTATTTTTAAATTATTTTATTCTAGCCTTTGCATTTTTTCCTACTTATGTATAGCCTTTGCATTTGTTTCATACTTTTATGTTTTGTAATCGAGACTAATATGCTTTGTTCACAAAAAACAATTTGATGCATTGGAAAATAGATGAAATACAAGAAGTAGATCTAAGATGTTGTGTGGACATCAGATATGTCAGCATTCCTTTTGCACTTCTTTGCTCGTCTTGTGGCAGATGGCATTAAAGTTGACAATGGGTTCAAAAATAGCCACTACAATCAATGAGGAATATGGAGTTCTCTATACTGGTTTCCATGGTGCAAACAATTTGAAAACTTGGAGAACCCACTGGAACACAATTGGAGGAATGTTACAAACCATTCAGCTCACATATTTTTGATGAAGATACAACAACTATAAAGCTTGATTAAAATAATTACTTGGATGTGTGAAATTTACTTCAACACTAATGGAGATCGTCATTGATCATTTTGCAACCTTTTTTTATGCATTTTACAATATATGCTGGTGTTTATTTATATTTACATTTGCAGCTGAAACATACAGGCCCTAAGATCATCATGTTTCGTGGGGCATTGATGGAAGCTCATCAATGTTTATCTATACTTATGCTAGAGCATAACATCATGAAAATGTAACAATGAACATCTATATTCTTAGAAACAATTGATAACACACGGTTTGAATGTGCAACGGAGGATGATATAAATTAAAAGGTGGGAACTGTATATTGTTTGGCATGCTCACAGGTTGAGATTGAAAATTATCAACATGGAGAAGTAAGAAATCATGCAAAGAGCCTAGAAGAAAACACCAAATCACAAAATCAGGGAGATAACAGTTAACAGAATATGGCACTTCAAACAGAGTTTGGTTCATATGGAGATCCAAATAAACAGATATATGTCAGAATACATTGACACTTAAAAAAATATGATGAGCACATATCTGACCTGAACAAATCTGTTTGCCCGAATGGACATAATAAGCAAAAAAAAAAGAGGAAAAAAATAAATTATTCATAGGAAATTTTAAAATTTTCAATTTGTCATTGACCAAATAAACATGAAAGAACCAACTAGAGGCATTGTCAGTGTTTTAAATAGCGGGCTATGGGCTTATAGCGGCTTGCCTTTAAAACAGCTAAATGGGGCTATAGCGAGGCAATAGCGGGCTAAATCAGCTAAGTTGTACGTGAAAGCAAATAGTGGTAGAGCCTCTAAAATAGCTATAGCGGTAGCTATAGCCAGCTATTTAAAACCTTGGGCATTGTCCATCAAGTAATCTGCCACTCAAGAGAATATAACCAGGATACATTCATTTTTTAACTTGGTTAGCAACATATGCTGGGGTTTAGTGCAGTAAGCTCTATCATTTTTGGACTGTAATTAATAACGAGACAAAGAAAATTGCTTGAATTTAATGACCTAATAAATTGATGAAATTCCAATTTAAACAAATTGTTTTTTTGGCATTTGATTTCGTAAGTTAAACACCAAACCTGTATTTAAAGCAGAAAGCAGATAATCTGAACCAAAAAAGTACCCAAATTGGAGTAACTTGAACTGTAAATCAGTAACTTTGAAAGTGGAGAACAAATCAACATACCTGAAATGTACTACTCCTTGATTGGCCTGTTAGATCGAAACCCCTAGTGACACGGCGTGAAAACCACATTTGAAAGAAATAGAAATTAATGACTTGTAGTTGGTTGCACTTATGAAAGATATATATAGATAAAGATACCAGATGCATTGATTCATTAAACATCCTAAGATAACAAGAGGTACTAAGCACATCTCACAGGACCAACACATTACAGTACGATAAGTTGATAACAAAAGGTTCACTCCATCAGAACCGGACTAAGATAAGCATCGGCGGTGTTCACTGGTCATGCGTCCACCCATTCGAGCGCGAACGCGGACTCGAACTTGTCGCGTCCGAACACCACGGAACCGCACGTCACGCCGCCGTCCCCCGCGTCGCCGACCAGCATATACATGGCATAGCCGACGGTGTCGAAATACCAGTGACAGGCGCCGTGGCTGGCGTCCGTCACGGACACCTGCACGAGAGCCCGCTGTACGTTACGCAGCGCCGGCGCGAGCGGCGGGAGGTCGGCGCAGACGCCGCCGCCGCGACGGCACCGAAGAACGTGTCGCCGAACGAGCGCGACAGGAACTGCGCGTCGTGGCGGAGGTCCTCGTGGGACACGCGGAGGAGGGCGCGCACGGCGGAGAGCGCCTCGTCGTGGGGCAACCACCGGAGCGTGGCCGCCGCGGAGACGGCCGATGCCGGGCGGTAGTGGCCCCCGCCGCCGGAGCGGGGCGGGAGGTCGCCCACGGATTCGCTGCCGGCGGCGGGTACGATGCTTTTGTCCTCCTCGCCGACGAGCACGTACGTCATGGCGCCGGAGGTCAGGGGCTCAGGTGTGCGGTGCTGTGCAGTGTGCAGGCCGAAGTGCTTCTGAGTGAGTGGTGGGGCACTGTATTTGTAGGCAAGATACGTGACCGTTCAGTTTCCGGGGGCGTGGTTAATTTCTGCGCACGCGTGGTGCGTTGGGAAGACGCGGGATGACCGGTGTTGCATTGGGCAGTCAAAGGTCTGTGCGTCGCTTCGATGCCGGCGATGCGTTTGAGAGCAAGTTTTATGGTGCGCCCGCTGCCGGGGAAGACGGAAGGCGCAGTAGTGGCGGGCTCTCGTTAGTCATTACTGCCGAGCAGTACGCTCAGCCAATTACAGCGTATGCTCAGCCAATTGCAGCATGCGCCGTGCGAATCCGTCTGTTCGAGCAGGTGTTTTGCGAGCGGTCCGCTGCCTTCTCTCTCCTGGCCGTAGGATTTCGCCGGCTAAGTAGCCGGTTATAATACTTGCTCTCATGTAGTATTGGGCATCCTGGGCGGCGCGTTTAGGTTCAAATCAGTCGAGCTTTTTTTTTACATGCGGCGCGTCGGTTTCCATTTCTCCTAGACTGATTCCCGCTATTGCCGTGCTTATTCGTTTGCAGAATTGCAGCGAGCTTCAATCGTGATGATGATCCATGTCGTTGAACATGCCTGGGGCAACTCTGGGTGAGCAACGGGTATATATAGCGGTGCCGTGAAGGTTATAGCGCGAGCAAGAAGCAGGTGCCGCCAGCACCGAGCAATAGCTGAAAGTCAAAGTAAACAAATGCTTACATTTGTGAATGGAGCTAAAATAGATTATTCAAAGTTGTGTCGTCACCAGATCTTTGAAGATTGTGGACTACCTTCTGATTCTCGAACAGAGGCCGGCACTGTGCTGTTACCGTTACGTATCAGTTCAGAATTCTGAGACTGAAACAACAACCCATTGCCAGCAGCTATTAAGTTCCTGTTTTTGTTGTATCTTCCTGAAACTCGAACTAGATTGGCACAGGTTAGGAAGATCGCCATCCTTGAACAGTTCTGCGTCAGCACCGCTTTGCAAAAAGTGAGGGCAACGCTGCTTGTTTGTGGGTTTTCATTTTGCGGCTTCCATTTTATGGTGAAAGCGAACGAGTGAAATGTTTTTTTTTTCTCTCTTTACATTTCGACTTCTTGATGAATCAGTTAATGGTACATCATCAGTAAAAGGCAGCTTGCAAAGTTATCTGTTCCCCAACGAATGGGTTTCATGAATGCAAAATGATTCCTTAAACATTTAAGAGCTCTGGGAGCTACGAAGACCAAATGCATCGATTCATAGAACATCCAAAGGCCAGTTTTAACAGTTTTTTCATTGACATTTAATTATCTGTCATATCACTTAAATTACTAACATGACAAAAAATTTAAGAAAAAAGAGAGGAGAGGCCTTTTATCGGTGAAAGGGTGCTGGCTCCCTTTCCAAGCCGATGAAAGGGAAATGAAAGTCCACTGAGGCGCTCGTCCACCAAAATCAGGATCCTGTGCGCGCGGCTACCTCCTCTCCCGCTCATACGCGCAGCTTCGCCTCTTCCGGCCGTCGTGCCGCTCCCTCTTGCTCCTGCCGCCGCGTCGTGCTGCCTCCCGCTCCCGCCGCCACACCGCGCTGCCTCCTGCTCCCTCCCGTTCTTCTCTCGCGCGACGCAACACGCCGCCTCGCGCGCATGGTGCCTCGCATCCCGCTCCCGAGTGCCCGCTCGTCTGTAGAGCTCGTGCATGGGCGGTGTTGAGCACGTCTGTTGCCTTTGGCAGGCACGCCGAGCAACGGCACAGGGGACTCCGGCAGCCTGGTCATGTGCTCGCGCTCGCATGCGGAAGAGGCGAATTGCAACACTCTGTTCAAGCGTGCAATGTATGATATGCTAGCAAATTTTACCGCTTTACTGATTGATGCTCTTCCAAATTGTAATTTAGTTGAAGCACTCTGTTCCAAATTTCTATTGCCTCTGATTCACTCGATAATGAGAGACCAGATGTGTAGTTGTTTTGTTTGATGCCAGGACGCAGGCAAGGTGTTTGAAGAAATGTCGAGTCGAGTTTCATGTGGCTACAAAATTTGTATCACATGCGATCCTAACCTCATGCAGCAAATAAATGTTCAGTCAAGTCTAAGAAACAGTGACATGAAACGGACTTGAGAGATACCTTTTCATTTCACAAAACAAAACCATATAGCTGATATGGCACTCTAGAAAATGATGAGATGAAAGTGATCATTGAGACTGGCCTAAGATAACAAAAGACATTAAGTAGCACTTCTACATTTCCCTTGGGCATTAGCACGACCACACTACGATAGGTTGATAACAGATGTTCTTTCCATGCATGATTCCATCGCTACCGGACCAAGATAGACAATTACACTGAAGTCATGCGTCCACCCACTGAAGCGAGAAAGCGGACTCGAAGGTGTCGCGGCCGAACACGACGGAACCGCACGCCACGCGGCCGTTCCCCGCGTCGCCGACCAGCAGATGCATCGCGTGGCCGACGGCGTCGAAGAAACAGTCGCACGAGCCGTGGCTGGTGTCCTCCCCGGGCACCCGCACGCAAGCCCGCC
>LAPY01000353.1:118526-128923 GCA_000970635.1 Eragrostis tef | reverse complement strand
GGGGGGGGGTATTAAAATTTTAATATGGATGGTACCAAATTTTGACAGCTGTCTTACTACCTTTTTCTTTACCACTCAAGTTATATTTATAGTACCAATAATTAGTAACTCTAAGGATGGTTTAAAAACTCAAAATTTGTATGGTCCATGGTCATATGAGTAACAATAGGGCCCAAATGGAGGCCAAATCCGTCATTGTTGGTGTCATCCTCTGCCGTAGTAGCTTCTCTAGTCGTCTCTTTCTTGAACTCCTTCAGCATGGTGATTTGCTAATTTTTGTATACAAGAATGGGATTTGTGATATTTGGATCATTGATTCTCTCCACCCCTACTGCTACTCGGTGGTGCTTGGCGTGGTTGTTTGTATGATGTGTATTCATCTGATTTTCTTTGTTAGGGGAAAAGCTAAACAAGATGTCTTTTTGTTTGTTTTTTTTTTCATTCTGAGGAGAAGTTCAATTTTTTCAAGTTCGTAAAACATTTTTTCGTGTTTTTTTATTGTTGATGGCAGACTATTCCTCAAGCGAAAGCATCTGTAGTTAATGTGTCCATATGTGTACGCTTGTTATCATTCAAAAGTACTCTTCATGTTCCTTCCTGTGTGCGGTATAGAGAGAGTACATGGCCGCGGTATACGTTGAAACTTAGAAATGTTTTAAAACACAATTTGCGGTGGATAAATGTTTAAAAGTTATTCGTAATAAAGTTTGATGACTTTATCAACATGTACATTACAAGAAGAAAAAATATATATAAACATTAACTCAAATTTGAATTAGATGCTTGGTCTTAATACGTAAGTTCAATGTTTTGGGATATGTGATTCAGTACCAGGATAATTTTGAGTGGTTCAAACTATCCTGCCTGGTACTAGTACATATATATGTGACCGGAGCTATGGAGAGATACTCCCTCCGTTCTTAAATATAGGGCTTCCTAGCATTCGAAAACAGAAATAGTCAACAGGTTAAAAGACTACCATACCCTTTATTTTTACATCACACCATCCTTCTACCAACCCTCCCACCTATTATAAAGTTTGTCTTATCCTCAAAACGTCCTACATGGAGGGAAAAAAAATCAAAGTCCCAAAACGCCCTATAAAAAGGGACGGAGGGTAGGGATGAAAGCAAAACGGTATCGGATATATAACCGAGGTTCTTTTCTGACTTTTTTCGACCATAGTAGTTGAAAATAATATACCGAGAAAATAGAAACAAAAAATAAAAATGATTTTAGACTTTACCTATCATTTCTGATAATTTCCATTTTAAGACGGAAATTACTGTTGATATCTACCGTTTGTATTGGTCTAGCCAATCAAATATGTATATTATATTTTAAATTAAAATAGGCAATAAAACAAGAGTGGTCTAAGCCCAATCTTAGAATTCCCTTCCTGCGTGCCAAAACAAAATCGGCTTCACCAGGAAAGTTGAATGTAATCAGGGAAAGAAATCAAAGCTCCTTCCTATCACGTGAAATCAAGGCTCGCTTTCTATTTTAATTTGAACATGTCTTTTCAAATGTATAGTGTCTTTTATGATATATTTGTAGCTACTTCAAATACCAACAATATATATTCACATGTGATACTTTTATATATACATGAGGTGATATGATATTTTCGTAATACCAATGTTGTATTTGTTTTCTTAAGTACCGCTATCGATTTTGCTACTGAGAAAAAATATGAAACTGAAAACGATTTAGCCTTTTTCTGACCGTTTCCCGACCGCTTTCATCCAAGAAGTATATGTTACTTCGACGCGTGACAAAAATCGAAGTGTACCTGTGTACCTGCCATCTATTTCCCTTTTGCAGGCGTACCTCAAATGCAGGCCTAACTGCGCGTTGGATCTCCGAAGTGATGGAAAAGTTAAACCAAGTGTAGTCATGGCAGTATTTCCACGTTCATCTGCACGACAGCAATTATTTTTCTCTGTTCATCATTCGCAACCGAAACTAGGCCAGCAAGGCATCGTGCCATGATCTCCTCCCCAACAAGCGGCCAAACCCATCATCGTCTGGCTAGGCTCCAGAACGTCTCCCTTGCTCTCAATTCTACAGCAGCATCAGTTAATTAGCAAAAATTCTCCAGCAGCATCAGCGCAGCCCCTGGGCCCCAGTTGGAGCCTTTGGAGGAATCTAATAAGAGATCCTTCACTCCTGGCTGGGTGACACGCAACTGAGCTGGGCTGCAAGCATATTGATCAAGCATTCTGCACCCCTCTTGTGGACGCCAAATGTCTTTAAATACCGGTCACTCCTCTCCCCCTCACACACCTCTCCTCCCCACTGAAAACATCAAAGGAGAAGTGGTCAGTGGTCGCCTTGCCTCCACGCACTCCCCCACCCTCCTCCCCCCGGTTCCTTCACTCCGGTCGCCATGCTTCTGAGGCGCCAGAGAAGCATCTTCCATCTCGGGGAGGAGGGTGGCGACGAGCATGTCAAGAGCATGGACAAAAGTACTCGCCACCTCGGAGGGAGCCGGAACCGGGAGCGTAATAAGCAGCAAGAGCGAAACTCCACCGACGCCGTCGTCGGGCTGCGGATCTTGGTCGCCCAGCAGCGCCAACACGCGCGCGCGACGGCGCCGTCGCACATCGTCCTGAAGCAGATGGTCATGCCAACGCCGGCGGCGAGGGGCCAGCATGCCTGCGGCTTCTTGAGGGCTTGCTTCCGCTGCAGGAGGGAGCTCAGCCCCGACAAGGACGTGTACATGTACAGGTGAAGAAATAAGCACCCCCTCATGATTGAGCCAGCCATGATCCAAGGGTCCAAGAGAACATTTTGTGCGGAGGAGGCTTGGCTGACTCACGCATGTATGGTGTTGTGCAGGGGTGACCAGGGGTTCTGCAGCCAGGAGTGCCGGTGGCGGCAGATCTTGAAAGACGAGGCGAGGGAGCGTGAGGCCATGTTCAAGAAGCATCGGCGAGGCCTGTCAATCCAACACCGCTACGGATCACGGTCGGCGGCGGCGCCGGCTCTCTGCGGCGCGCCGGGGAGATTGCTGGCGGTAGCCTAGCTTTGTGTCATCAAGTATGAGAATCCATGCAGAGAGATGGCCACTGCCCTTTGTAAACTGGTGGTGATCATATTCATGCTTTCAGAGGAAAAGGGCGTATCTTCCATGCTAAAATGAAAAAAGAAAAGAAAAAAAAATAGTGAAGGCATACAATATGTTTAGCAAGAGCAAATTGAGGTGCTAGTGAACGCAAACTGTGTAATTGTCTTTCCTGAAAAGAAAACAAAAAAAGATTAACTGCAAATAGTGAGCTGAGATTGTAAAAAGGTCCTGTACACAATGCCAAAGCAGAGAGTGTATTCAGGCTGATAGTTTATATGGATGTAACATGTCCTTGTCGTACGTATCTAGTTATAATCAAAATGGGATGCTAATTTTTCGTACTCGCGTCGAACTCCTGGTTTCTCTTAAACAAATTATCATTGATGAAGTCGTGGAACAATGGGGAGCACAAGTACTGATGTATCACACAGTGTGGCGGAGAGGAAGTGGCCGGCCAGTTGAGAGAGGAAACGAATGATACTTGGCATCTAGTAAGTATCTAAAAACTTGACAGGGAACACAAACGGCACCAAAATGGAATCTTCCATATATGGGGCTGAAAGACAATCAGCACTTTAGAAGCAGCCAGAACAAAGATCTGTGAACCTGGAACCACTAGCTAGGATAGATCGCTGCTCCTTGTATAATTTGTTGTCATCATAGATACGTTCCACCCATGTGAGAGTATTTTTGAGTTTGGGCTTGTGATAATAACGTCGTCGCGTATTGTTAAGTTTTGTTTTGGTACACAACACGAGGAGTTTCCTTTTGCAAATGAATATCTACTTATAACTGAACTTGCGACCTCTTTGCATAAGTATAGTATTCATTGACTCCTCTTTTTAGTAGCAGCGGTGTTTCATAAGCATTTTCTTCGAAAAAAAAGGTACTTCATAAGCATTTGTTTTTCCTTTTCAATTCTTTTTTCAGGAAATTCCTTTTCAATTCTTACTTGTCCAGACTAAGCTAGCATCTGACTACCTGCTTTGTAGGCTTTGCACAGATGCAGAAATTAGTGGCACCCATTAACAAAAGCAGGGCCCTCTTCTGCTTCCACATAGGGGGTGTTTCTACAGGCAACGGCAAATAAAAAGACGGGAAAAAAATCATATCTGCACCCCTAGTGCTGTCTGAATATATCTCGATAGCCTTCGGAAAAAAAAACAGAGAGAATATATATCTCGCTAGCCTTTTTAATGTTCTGGTGAATCGCTTTTTTGGCGCAAACGTGCTGTTGGGAACAACGCAGCAACTTGGGTACACACTCGCAGTCGCAGCATATATATTTTAACGCTGAACCTGGGCACTGGAACATAGATCCTGCCAATCATCGGCGAAGTGCGACTTTTCAATGCAGAAGATCAGTGGTTTAAAAAAGGAAACGCTGGCCACTGAGTTTGATATTTGTCAGTTAATAACTTAAGACCCAGTGATATTTGTCTAGATTGATTAGGCTTGTTCGTGGCCACCCATCCCTATCCCAACAAGTTCTCGGTTGATGGTGGACGATAAGGCTCTGTGTTTTGGATCCCATGAGTTCACCTGACCAGACAGAGACCGGGCGGTTCACCTCGCCGGCAGTGCGGTCCGCGCAGTGCGCTTCCAGCCGCTCACCGCTGGATCGTAAGCTTTTGTTTTACACCCAAAAGGCCGAAACGGACAGTTTGGACACACGGCGCGTGGAAGGACGACGGTGGCAACGCGCGGCGGCGTCTGCCTCCCCGGCGGGCAAAAGAGCACGGCTGCCCGCTGGCGCGCGTGGCCGCGGCATGCGACTTGAGACCGGCGGCCGGTTGGGGTTAGGTGGGACGCGCGCGCGAACGGTGCCGGGCCCAAGCAGCAGCGTCTCACGCTCACTCCAGGCCAGACACGCGAGTCTGCGCCAGAGCGGCGTGCGTACACGGGGCCGAGGCCCAGGACTCGGAGCGTTGGTCCGGGGCGGGACGTGTGGCCGCGCAACGGCACGTTCCCCTCCGCTCTGCCCACGCAGTCACCCACCGCGCACCGCCCAAGCTCTGCTGCTGCCGCTCTCCATCCGCGGGCTGCTCCACCACACTGCCACCCGCCTTGCTTTCCCTTAAGCCCGCAGTTCTTCGCCTCTCCTTCCCTCTCTCCGTCTCGCCACGCTCCCGTCGCCGCCATGTCGTACAACAAGGCCCCCTCCATCACCGCCGAGAACATCAACCCCAAGGTGACGCGCAACGCGGGTCATTTCCGTGGAGCATGCATCGTGCGGCGCGGAGCTCCACGCCTACTACATACATACGTCTCCTTCGTAATAAGCGATTAGTGCGCTCGCTCTTCATTTGCAGGTGAAGATCTTCAGCTACAAACCTTGCGGCGAGATTGCTCGGCACGCGGAGGTAAACCGAATGTTTCTTTCTTCTACTACCGCTGTTCTCTACTGTTCGACTTGGACCGACCGACCGAGCAAACAGTAGATCAGATTACGATCGAAACAGCGTAAAAAAGTGGCTTAACTTTCACACCCTGCATCTCAACCTCGGATTCTTTTGATTATTATCATCGTCAACCTGAACAATCCTATTGCTTTTGCAAGAAAAAAAATACAAACAACATTACATCGCATTGACAGAATTATTACACCAACCTAATGCTCATCTTCTCTGCCGTCCAGCGGTTAGAGCAGGAGCTCGAAGAGAACCCGGGTTCTCTCCCCGTCCAAGAGGTCCTTTGCTTTACAAATTACAACTGTGTAACTAAGTACGTGCAACCTTTGGTCAGTCTCGTGAGCCTCTATTAATCTGCCAGATAACGTACTGCAATCTTGGGAACCCGCAAGCTCTCGGTCAGCCACCCATCACGTTCTTCCGTGAGGTTGGGAAATCATAAACTCTGCCCAAAAAAAATTAAATTGGGAAGACGATGTTGTTGCTGTTTCATGTCCCGAATTCTATGCTTCAGGTTCTTTCTTTGTGTGACAATCCAGCCCTCCTCGACAGAGATGAAACTCCTACCTTGTTCAGGTTCGACTCAACAGTCAGAACTCTGTTTTAGTGTCTCCTCTTTATGTAATTATATGTACAGACTACATAGCTTCAATATATGAGCACGTAACAAACGGAAGCAACGCTTATTCTTCAAAAATTAGTTGAATTAACACTGGTGGCCGTTGAAGTGAGTTTTCCTGTCCCCCATTTCTCGAAGAAAATAGCGTGAGAATTCTTTTTTAAGTAATACTATCATTTCAAGAGTAACTTGACCAATGCTCTTTATGTCTACTGTTGCAGTACGTGTGCCATAAAAAGAGCCAGGACGATTATCGAGGCCATTCCTAGCAAAGACACTGGTGGATACACTAACAGTCGGGTACCCTACTGGATAATGCTTACACATCCCTCGCAGGAAAAAAAAAAGGATAATGCTTACACATGGTGTTTAACTGTTGTTGTCGAAAAGCAAGTTTTTTTCCTGTTTACCGTTATATACGTTGTATTGTTGACACTTGTGTAACTTGTATCAGGGAGTTAAAAATCTACGTCAAGCAGTTGCAGATGGGATTTCTGCGAGAGATGGTTTCCCATCGGACCCAGATGACATTTTTCTGACAGATGGCGCAAGCTCAGCAGTAATACTCTGCATTCCACAGAACACATGTGCATCCATGTCAAGGCGTACATGCATTCATAAAACATGAAACTGGCCTATCGTAGAACAAAATTGCAATGTGGATCTTAAAGTGGACTGTTTATTTCTGCCTCTGTCCTTTTCAGGTTCACTTGATGATGCAAATACTCATCAGGTCACATGAAGATGGCATTTTGTGCCCTCTACCTGAATATCCCTTATATTCGGCTTCCATCATACTTCATGGTGGAACAATGGTACAGTTTTAGAGTTCCCCATGTTCATGGTCTGTTTTATACCCATTTGTTGCCCGTGTGAAAAGATAGTCAAGCAGCATGTGCAACTAACGAAGCTCTGATTGAATTGTCCATCCCTTCTCAAACTTTTAATCGGATTAATTCATTGCACTTTCTAATTAGCCAGTATATTGTTTCCTAATAAACTAGAACAAAATCATGTTTACTAAAAGTTCGAGATAAATATGAACTGTAAATGGACGAACATTTTGTTTATTATGAACTTGAACTGAATCTAGGTACCGTACAACCTTACTGAAGATGACGGTTGGGGGCTTGAGATATTTGAAGTCAAAAGGTGTTTGCAGGAGGCTCGCTCATCCGGCTTGACTGTTAGAGCTATGGTGGTCATAAATCCCGGCAATCCTACTGGACAGGTATGCCACGTGATCTTGATGTACCTTTTATAAGAAGTACCATATTTTTTTTGCGGAAAAGAAGTATAAAATACCTGTAAAATCAAACAGCGAGAAGGATTTTCAACTATAAGATTTTCCAGTTAAGTACTGAAACTCAACATCCAGAAGATATTTTGAAGTCTTATATATCTATATGCTGTGAAATTACATGCTAAAATCATGTCACGGCAACATTTCTTGGCCAACATTTCCAGCCGTTGTTGTAGGTACTGTCGATCACCAACCAGGAGGAAATCGTGGAATTTTGTCGGAAAGAAGGTTTGGTAATACTTGCTGATGAGGTATGTATTGGATGGCAATGTAATCATTCTTTGTAATTTCATTTTCTCAATCCAAAGGAAAATCTTGTCTGCAAATTGATCTCCGAAACTATTGACAGGTATACCAAGATAACGTCTATGTAGAAGATAAAAGGTTTACTTCCTTCAAGAAAGTGGCCAGGTCACTTGGGTATGACCAAAATGACCTCTCTATAGTATCATTTCATTCTGTTTCAATGGGTAAGCTTTCACTCGTCAGAACAAAGTTTTAAAAATCTCCTTTGAATCATGTGTTGCGTCCGTTTCAGGTCCAGGTATAGCATTTTGGCACATTTATCATCTTCTCAACTTGACAGGGTACTATGGGGAAAGTGGCAGAAGGGGAGGCTACATGGAGATATCTGGTTTCGGAGCTGATGTCAAGAAGCAGATTTGCAAGGTGGCTTCCTTAACTATTTGCCCCAACATAGCAGGCCAGATTCTTATCAGTCTTGTGATGGATCCACCTAAGGTTTTATTCTGCCTCCCTCCGGTTCATTATATGTTTATTTATCTACTTATCTATATGTAATATAGAACTATCATTAAATCATTATCTAATGGTAGAATTATTATCTAATTATATTCTACACCGCGCACATCTGAAATTCATATTTACTGATCATGTGACTCAGTAAATTTCTTGTAGTAACTGCATTCTTGGAAGTGTTGGTATAATATTCTTCTTGATCAGTTCAGTAAACCGTAGTAGGTTCGTTCATTTTGCTGATGCGTAGTGGCCATATATTGGTGCGTAAAATAGTAACAAAAATCTGTGCCATGCAAACAGCTAGGAGACGAGTCTTTCGAATCTTTTGAGGCTGAGAAGGAAAAGATCCGTTCATCGTTCTGGAACCGAGCCAAGGTATGCAAATGCATCACTTCATACGCATCGATCTTCGTCCCCGCGACAATGGCGCCAACTCCTCTTCCCCTCCGTGAACTTGCAGACCCTGGAGAAGGCTTTCAAGAGCATGGAGGGCATCAGCTGCAACAAGATTGAGGGCGCGATGTACTTCTTCCCGAGGCTCCACCTGCCGCCGCGGGCGGTTAAGGCCGCCAAGGCCGAGGGCGTGTCGCCTGACATTTTCTACGCGCACCGCCTGCTCGACTCCACCGGGATCGCCGTCGTCCCCGGCTCCGGCTTCCACCAGGTCTGATCCCTCACGCACTTCTCTGGTCACATTTAAATCATTATGTGCCTCTTTAAATTTGGCTGATCCTACTTTTGGTGCGACTCTACCACAAGGACAAGGTCTCCGGGACGGCCCATATCCGGTGCGCGATCGTCCCGGACGAGGAGAAGATAAAGGCGATGATCCCGCGCCTCAAGGCGTTCCACGAGGCGTTCATGAACGAGTTCCGACGCTGACGCGATTCCGGTGCTTGGCACAAGCTTTCGCATGAATGTTTCGTGCGTGAGCGGAATAGGCCTGCGTGTTGTATGTTGTCGCTTTGTTTCGGAGAGCAAGCTTTCGTGTGCCTCCTTGTACTGTAGTACGTGGTTCCACATCAGCCGTGTAAAGTGTAATTAAGACTATGGTCGTTTCCTGTGTGAAGCCCTGCACTTTGTCTGTAAGCAATAGTTTGCCGAGGATTGCCTTGAATGGTACCTTCACATCATATACAACCTACGAACTTAGTACACGGAAGAACGGAATGCCAAACCATCTTTGACATGTAAAGCGATGTACAAGAGTCATCTAAAGCTCTAGTGATAAATGTTATCCTAATACCGCGCACATCGTTACAATTTAACGGGACAAAAGCGTTTGAGTACAGAACAAAACTTGCATGCACAACGAGTGACCTGACGTGTCCTTACAATATGACAAAGTTTGTTGAATACAAAAGAGAGATGGAGAGTAATCCTTCGACGTGTAAAGAGAATAGACCAAAGCCACATCAGGCTACCTAATGCGGGTTCATCTTAACAACCTACACAACAGAACAAAATTTGTTTCCTAAAAAGCACAGAACCTAACAAAATTAGCTTCACAAAACTACATAATCCATGTCACCATTTCGACTTCATATGTAATAGTGAGTCACAACATATATCCAAACAGACCAAGTAGTGAGTCACATTATATATATGTATATCCAGACACAGTTTGGGAAAGAAATTGCATTGTGAGAACCATTGCCATCAAAGCTACAAGTAACCCTCGTACCCGCCTGTGTATGCAACTCATATCCATCATCATCATCATCAGCAATCTTCCAGATCTTGTAGTAGACTAGACAATCAAGGCAATCAAAGCAAAACAAACCAGTAGATTTGTTCATCTGTTCCAGGCCACCATGAAGAAGATTCTCACGGTCCTCGCTATCCTAGCTCTGACGGCAAGCAGCGCCTGTGCTACATCAACATCGTGCCCTTGTAGTCAGCAGCAGGGCCATGAGCAGCAGCAACCACCACCGCAGCATCAACAACCACCACATCAGCAGCCGCCGCATCAACAACATCCTCATCAACCACATCAACAACAGCCACATCACCAGGAGCCACCGCGTCAACAGCCACACCAGCAGACACAGCCACATCAGCAGCCGCATCCACATCAGCAGCCGCAACCGCAGCAGCAATGGCACGGATACCCACACCACCAATGGCAGCCGCATCAACCACACCAGCAACCGCAACAGCCACCTCACCATCAGCAACCCCCGCATCAGCCGTGGCACGGACCCCAACAACACCCGGGGCAACCGCACCACCAGC
>LAPY01000353.1:31307-44149 GCA_000970635.1 Eragrostis tef | reverse complement strand
AACCTCGGCATAATAACCGTGCTCCGAAACAACATGACTTAAGTGTGCATGACCTTGCTAATGTATGTAAACTTGTAGAATTAATTGCTAGAAGTAAATAGATGTATGATTAACACATAGGAATCTTAGTCTCTATCTCGCTGTCCTCCTAACATAACTTCTATTTTCTCTTTATTCTTTGGATTATATGGTGAGTGTCACCCATATATCATGTACTCCTCTTACCCCCGTGTAGAGTAAAGTACTGTTATTTTCATACAATATGTATTCAGTTTGTTAATATTCAACTTCCTACCGCTCTACTTCCCTGCGGAAATATAAATACGATAACCCTGGAATACTCGAAGGTGAAATACTATAATAGTGTTCCGTGCGCTTGCGGAATTAATGGAAAATTAATAACAAGCATAATCACCGCCAACACTGGTCACATAAGGGCAGGTATAAAGATGCTGTCTCATAGGTGGTTTTATACCTAACACGTAATCATAAGATGATTTATGAGACCACACATACCATGGTTGATTGTTTTAGTTGTCTCGTAGTAATTACACACTCCCTTAATTTATGGATGAGAAAAAGAATGTTTATGAGTTGCATGTCAACTACAACTCGTATAATGGTGTATAAGCCGTCTCATACTCCTAAATTTTAGCGCTTGAGGTGGTTGCCGCCACTTTCTTATTTCTCCATCTCTCTCTTTCACCACACCAAAAATTCTATGTAGCGTTGCATGAGACGGACTTTAAAACTGTCTACGTGTAGTGTTGTACCTGCCCTAAGGGCTGTGCTCAGGGTGCTGTAATCCCCTCCGTGCAAGGCGGTCAAGGCGGTCTGCACCCATTTAAGATATATTGTGAGCCAAAGGAAAAGTTTCATTTTGAGGGAAGCTCAAGATTTTCCAAAACCTTCTGTATGGTACAAACTTAATAGCTCCTATGTAAACTCTGCTATATGCCGATCTGGTAGTGAATTTGCCTGACGCCTCCAGAGTCCAAATGTATGTGTCTTGCGTGCCCGGTGTTAGATTGATCTGTGATAGGACATCCCAAATCTGGAGGCGTTGCCAAATTGCAAGAACAGGTAGGCCACCACCAAACTCAAGTCTCTCCATTTAATTCTTTCAATAGCATCTTGTACCGTTTTTGTAATATCTCTCTCTCTCTCTCTCTCTCTCTCTCTCTTGAACCGTTGGTTTCTTTGCTAGTTAATTGGGCCATTGAATTTCAGTAAGTTATGCCTTTCCATTTCCACGCCAAGCACTCCTTTGGAAACTGCCTTGACCCTTTCATATCCTTCTCTCCTTATTTCCTCTCTTCTGTGAAAACTTTTCCTTGTCTTTATATTTACAATGTTTATTCTTTGTTGCATTGGTCAATGGAGTAGTTGCATGAGCATGGATCATGGGTGGCACACATTCCAAACACCGTGGATTATAATTTATTATTTTTATCAATTCTTTTATTCTCATGTGGACCGGTCAATATGTTAAACCTTTGTTTCATTTTGCTTCCGCTTATGACTTTGTTTTGTTTTATTTACATTTGCAATGACGTTCCATGTAGTACCGCATTTGTTACATGCGGGTTGCTACAGTTCTTTTGTGCCATCCTTTTTTCTTAACATATGGCATGAGGGCCGGCGCGAGTTCGGCAATTGATTTTCCATGGATCCAATTGTCACGGGCCGATTGCCCATCTCCAAGAACGATGATCATTGAGGCTGCAAACATCGCCCTGGCACTGGCCGGCACCTGTACTCCTAGAGAAGCCCACAGTCGGTTGGGGTCTGTCTTCTCAAACCACAACCACTTCATACGGAGCGCCCAACCAAGGGTCTCAAAGTTATGAATTCCCAGACCGTCGTACTCGAGTGGATGCATAACTCTTTTGCCAAGCAACCGGACAGTGTCCACCACGCAACTCCTTATGCCCCCTTCGTAGGAACTTTCTCAAGATCTTTTCAATCTCCTTAATAAATCATTCTTGAACGTAAGTGCAATCAACGAATGGGAATTGTCATCAGCACGGCGCGAACCAACACCAGTCTGCTCGATTTTCCTATGAGAGCTGATTTCCACCTCGAAAGTAAGTCTGCAATTTTGTCAATGATGGGCTGCAGGTCTGCTTTTGTTAATCTGTTAATCAAAAGCACTAATCCGAGGTATTTGCAAGGAGAGGTAGCGATCTCACAGTCCATGGAATCCCTAGCCTATTAGACATTCTCCTCTTGGCGTTGAATTGGCAGGATGTTTGATTTGGCCACGTTAGTGTGCAGACCACTGGCGTGTCCAAAGGTAGATAGGATGTCCTTGATGAGAGATATATATATCTCCAACGACAGGAGATAGGAAGAGTACCACATCGTCAACATCGATGGACATTCTGTGACCGAGCCGCCTACTTGCCAACGGTTGCCAAAGACCGAGCTCCTTCACCTTGGTGACCAGCGCATCGAGCACCCTCATGACAATAATGAACACCATGGAGGAGAGCGGATCCCCCTGTCTCAAACCTCGACGGTGATGGATGGTTTCCTCTGACTGACCGTTAAGCAAAATTCTTGTTGAAGATGTTTGAAACAGGCTGCTCAACATGCCAATCCACCGCTGTCCAAACCCAAGATGCGTCGGCACCTCCAAAAGAAAAACCCACAAAACCAAGTCAAAGGCTTTTGTGATGTCAAGTTTCAGGAGGAGTTTGGACGGTAGCTATATGTGACAAATCGTTCGGTGGCATGGTGTGTGCCTATGTGGTATAATTAAACGAGTCTGGCCCATAGTGAAAAAGTTGTAATAACTGTATGGTTAAATACATGACTTCGGGACATTTTATTTGATTGATGAAATAGAATTTTTATTTTCAAAAAAATATGAATACCTCTGTTTAATTTTATCTGCTCCAATTCAGAATAGGCTTATGGGCACATATACATCACCTGTTATATTTTTTTCTCATTGTATTTTCTTTGCTGTATTCTCTTTCCTTCTTGATTATTACTTTAGTTGGCCAAATGGACCGAGCCAAATGGACAGACACGAAGCACGGTGTTTTTGGCCCGGCCCGGTCATAACGGCCTGAAATTACATGGGCCGGGCTGGCACGGCACGACCCTAAGGGTCGTGCTTAGGCCTGAGGCTGAGCCCATCGGGCGGCACGGCACGGCCCGATAAAGAGGTAGTCCGTTGAAGCCCGCTAGCAGCCCATGAACAGCACGGCCCATGAAAGGCCCACCAAAGCACGGCCCACCTATCCTCTCAAACCCTAACAACTCACTGCCTCCCCTCCCCTCCACTCCCCTCCTGGACTCGCTGCCTCCCCTTCCTTCTGCTCCTTCCCTCCCCGCGTCCCCTCCGCCCCTCCCCTCCTGCGTCCCCTCTGCTCCTAGAGCTCGCTGCCACAACTTGGACGGCGTGGTTGCGCGCCGCTGCAAGGTCGAGGGAGCCGCTCGCCGTGGTCGAGAGCATGCGCCGCTGCATGCTCGAGCTAGCAGTCCCCCGCCGTCTAGTTGCCTGAAGCTCGAGCTCAGGCGAGGCTCGAGCTCGAGCTCGTGCGTCCTCCGCTTGTCCTCCTATAGTGGCCTGGTGGGCAGAGGCTTCGGCAGTGCGGCGTCGAACAAAGACGGCAAGGTTGTCGGCAGCTAGAGGCTTTTTTTCTTTTTTTTTGTCATTGTTCTCCTTTTTCTGTCTGATGGGCCTTTTTCCTTTTTCATGCCTGATGGGCCGTTTTTGTTTGATGGGCCGTTCGTGCCTGAAGGGCTGCTCCGGTCCTTGTAACAGCTTTAGTGTCGTGCCATGGGCCTGACCTCCTGCCTATGGGCGAGCACGGCCTGACCCATTTATTTCTGAGCCGTGCCAAGGTAGGCCCGTGCTGTGCTGTGCCAGGCCGCCCATTTGGCCAACTATAATTATCACGAGATGCAGACCATTTCTCGAAGACGCTTAAGTTTCACATGAACTGAACAAGCACGACACGTGTGGCCGCTCCGCTGGGAGCTTCCTTTCTCCCGCTTGTCGTGCATGGCCGCCAACGAGCGGCGCCACGCGGTCGTTGCCCAGGCGCTGACAGCAACAGTTCTTCGCCGCCTAATCTCGCGCGGCCCACGAGGCCTTTCCCTCCCACAGAAAACGCTGCTCTCACTGATCCGTGGGCCTCGCCCCCCGCCTCTTCGTGCCACTCTCCGTTCTCACGCTGACAAGCACGTCCCACGCAACGGCCCTGCCCACTTGTTGTCACTGACTCATGGACCCGTCCACGTGGCGATTTAACTACTTACATCGAGAGCTTTTCCCTAGAAAGCCGCGAGCCAGCCTTCGTTGCCGTCGACGTCCCCGCCTCACGCTTTTTCCCAATCCTCTCCTCGTGTCCTCCACCACCGCTTCCCTCGCCGCCGCTGCCGCCGCCCATACTTCCGGAGCTTCTGCTAGCGCGCGCCCTCCGCTGATGCTTCTCCGCCCCGTCTCATCCCGGTCTCCTCCTCCCCACCTCCCGCGCCGGGGCGCCGCCCCTTCCGCCACCGCCCCATTCTTCCTCGTCCCCCGGCGGCGGCAGCGCCGGAGGCGCCACCAGCGCCCGCACCACACCGTCGTACGCGCCTCCCTCTCCGACGTCCTCGCCAGCCTCCCCTCCTCCCTCGCGTTCGTCGGGCCCGCCGCGGTCGCCGCCGCCGCCGCGCTCGCCTCCTCCTTCATCTCCTCCCCTCCGCCGTCGTCGCAGGACCCGGCGGAGGAATACAGCGCCTGCGGGGATGTCGCGGGCGAGTGGATCCTCTTCACCAGCCCGACGCCCTTCAACCGGAGCGTGCTGCTGCGGTGCCCGTCCGTATCGTTCGAGGACGGCGGCGCGCTGCTCGACGGCGTCAACGAGCGCCTTCTAACGCCGCTGCGCGCGGCTGGGATGGCGCCTGCGACATATCCTACCAGAGGATTTGTGTCACCATGGAGGACGGCGGGGTGATCGCGCTCGATTGGCCGGACAATTTGGACCTGGATAAGGAGCATGGGCTGGATTCGACGGTGCTTATCGTGCCTGGCACAACTGAGGGGAGCATGGAGAGCAGCATCAAGATGTTTGTGTTGGATGCTCTGAAGAATGGCTACTTCCCCATTGTGATGAATCCCAGAGGGTGTGGAGGTTCACCTCTCACTACGCCAAGGTGAAATTCTATAGTACATTTCTTTACAGCGCTGAGTTGTTACCCTGTTTAATGTTGAAGTGTTGAAGTAGGAGTAGATCATTTTCCTTTCCCCAATTGTTACTCCCTCTGATTTTCTTATACATGACGTTTGTTAGTTCAAAATTGGGGTGGGTATTTATTATTACTGAAGCTACGAGTTTGTTGTGAAGCTACATGCTTGCAGTTAATTACTTGTTCACTGATTGATATATGTTGATCGCTTCTAACTTTCATATTTTGTTGCTTGGGATTATTAGACCTTAATATTAAGAATTGCTGATTTATGCTCAGTACAAACTTAAGTATTCCACTGATGTCATGTACTGCTGTGACTGTTGCCCGTTCTCAAGCCAACTTATAAACAGTTTAGACAAATATTGTTTACAGAGCCTAGTTTCTGTAAGAACTGAAATGTAATTGTGTAACATCATGTACTTGGATATTTTAAAATACAAATTGTGCCACCACTGGAAAATATCAAGTTCTTTTAAAGAACGGTAGATGCTTTTTGCTAGCAATAACGGTTGGATAATCAAAATTTCCCAAAGAACACCATATAACGGCAAAGTTCAGACATTCTCATCAACCATTCTGGAGATTCTTGTAATTTGGGAAAATCATGGACTCTACCGTGATCAATATTAATCTCGCACTCTCAATGCATTCATCTATAGCTTCAGGGCATTCATGTACCTCCCGATGTCACGGGCGAGTGGATCCTCTTCACCAGCCCGACGCCCTTCAACCGGAGCGTGCTGCTGCGGTGCCCGTCCGTATCGTTCGAGGACGGCGGCGCGCTGCTCGACGGCGTCAACGAGCGCCTTCTAACGGAGGAGCGGCACTACGTGAACCTCAGCCGCGGCCGCATCCCCGCTGCGCGCGGCTGGGATGGCGCCTGCGACATATCCTACCAGAGGATTTGTGTCACCATGGAGGACGGCGGGGTGATCGCGCTCGATTGGCCGGACAATTTGGACCTGGATAAGGAGCATGGGCTGGATTCTACGGTGCTTATCGTGCCTGGCACAACCGAGGGGAGCATGGAGAGCAGCATCAAGATGTTTGTGTTGGATGCTCTGAAGAATGGCTACTTCCCCATTGTGATGAATCCCAGAGGGTGTGGAGGTTCACCTCTCACTACGCCAAGGTGAAATTCTATAGTACATTTCTTTACAGCGCTGAGTTGTTACCCTGTTTAATGTTGAAGTGTTGAAGTAGGAGTAGATCATTTTCCTTTCCCCAATTGTTACTCCCTCTGATTTTCTTATACATGACGTTTGTTAGTTCAAAATTGGGGTGGGTATTTATTATTACTGAAGCTACGAGTTTGTTGTGAAGCTACATGCTTGCAGTTAATTACTTGTTCACTGATTGATATATGTTGATCGCTTCTAACTTTCATATTTTGTTGCTTGGGATTATTAGACCTTAATATTAAGAATTGCTGATTTATGCTCAGTACAAACTTAAGTATTCCACTGATGTCATGTACTGCTGTGACTGTTGCCCGTTCTCAAGCCAACTTATAAACAGTTTAGACAAATATTGTTTACAGAGCCTAGTTTCTGTAAGAACTGAAATGTAATTGTGTAACATCATGTACTTGGATATTTTAAAATACAAATTGTGCCACCACTGGAAAATATCAAGTTCTTTTAAAGAACGGTAGATGCTTTTTGCTAGCAATAACGGTTGGATAATCAAAATTTCCCAAAGAACACCATATAACGGCAAAGTTCAGACATTCTCATCAACCATTCTGGAGATTCTTGTAATTTGGGAAAATCATGGACTCTACCGTGATCAATATTAATCTCGCACTCTCAATGCATTCATCTATAGCTTCAGGGCATTCATGTACCTCCCGATGCTTATACCTAAGTTTTGATGTTTGGCAGTGATGGATATTTGTTCTAAATTGTAGGGCTTCTAAACTACCTGCTTATGTAGGTTATTTACAGCGGCTGACAGCGATGATGTCAGCACAGCAGTACGTTACATAAACAGTAAGAGACCTTGGACAACACTAATGGGTGTTGGATGGGGATATGGTGCAAATATGCTGACAAAGTACCTCGTCGAAGTTGGAGAGTCTACTCCCCTTACTGCTGCTGTTTGTATTGACAACCCTTTTGATCTACAAGAAGCAACAAGATCATTTCCTCACCATGTAGCTTTGGATCAAAAGCTCACTGCTGGCTTGGTCGACATTCTAAATGCTAATAAGGTTGTGATCCCCATTGCTCTCCCAAAACATATGCCATTATGCCCCTCTTTGTCCATTTCTTTTCATGTGCTCGTATACACACAATCTCACTCAGTCACCGGTGAGCATATGCATATAAAAATCGACGGAGCAAGGGAAAGGTCATTGTAGGAATTAGCTGTACTAGTGTCTTTAGCCTTTCAGTAAACAGAAGAAGGATATAATATTGCATGTTGAATATCTTGACCAGTCAGATGCTCCGTGGTGATATGTCCTTTGCCCTGCAAGGGCATTTAGCCCGGCAACTGATTTTTAATTCTTTCAGGAACTCTTTCAAGGGAAAGCGAAAGACTTCAATGTTCAGAAGGCTTTATCTGCCAGTTGTTTGCGTGATTTTGATGGAGCAATATCCGTGGTTTCACATGGGTTTGATACTCTTGATGACTTCTATTCTGAAACTAGCACAAGGCAATTAGTTTCCTGTGTGAAAATACCTCTATTATTTATACAGGTATATAGTTCTAAACCACAATCAATACTTGATCTACTTGATCTTTACACAATATATTAATTCCATTGTTTAAATATAAAAAATAAATTCCAAAGATATGCTGATTCTAGTGCATGTGTTGTTAACACTCTATTTCTAGTTATCTGATTTGAAGCCATGCTGTATTGCAGAGTGATGATGGGACCGTGCCACTTCTTTCAGTACCCCGCGGTGCAATATCAGAAAATCCTTTTACAAGTCTTCTCCTTTGTTCTTGTGTGCATTCAACTATTTTCACCTTTCAGAGATACACCGTGTTATGGTGTCAGAATCTTGCCTTAGAGGTAAACACTGGTTTATTTGTTATCTATAAGGCTTGCATTAGAAGCATTCGTGTACCATTTCAGGCTCTGTACATGTATGTATATCTTGTATCCTTACAATATTTGTACAACAGCTCCATCAATGTATTTCTCAAAATACGCCAACTCCATTCCCACTCTACTACATTGCCATGTGGGGCAGAACCTACAGCCGTTCCCGCAACAAAATCTGTGAACCTGTTGTCCAGTGAAGAGCAGAGTTGCTTGCCGTGTCATTCAGTATGATAAGGATTAGTTGTTAGCTTCGTGGTTCAGAGCACTTTAGATGGATTTGTTAGCCTTGGCCACTCTATATAAGGAGTGGTTCACAATGAATAAAAGGCAAGAAAGAGCATTACCTAATCCTCCTCCTCTCTCGGCACAAAGCACCACCATACACCATAGCCCAAGGAGGTGGGTTTATAAGCCTCGCCCTCCCATCGAATACTACTAAGGTTTGTACCATCTAGGACCACCCCAAGCTGTAACTCTTTGGAAAAAGAGCATTGATGCCATCATTGTAAGCACTTGTTCTGAATAGCGATAAATATAATTTAACATTGTTGGTTTTCTCCTGCAAGATCTTCTTTGTGTGCATTTTCAGTTGGAATGCTAAATTGTCATTTGGATTTATGCAGTGGTTATCAGCAGTGGAGTTTGCTCTTCTGAAAGGTCGCCATCCACTTATCAAAGATGTGGACATAACTATCAACCCATCCAAAGGCCTAGCATCTGTTGAACCTCAAGCAAATGATATGAAAGCTTCAAAAGGCAATAATTTTCATCAGCATTCGGAAATCATTTTGTATAGTAATGTTCCACATGGAATTAATGGGCTGCTTGTTGATTCCGCAAAAGAAAATTCTGGTGCTCAAAACAAAGAGAATGAACGGTTGAAAAACAATGGTGACAAAGACAAGGTAAACAGAGATCCAGATGAAGAAGGTTCAGTAGAGAGTTCTGAAGATATTGAAAAAGGTCAAGTGCTGCAATCAGCAAGTCTCATCATGAATATGCTAGATGCTACCATGCCTGGTACTCTTGATGATGATCAAAAGAAGAAGGTACAGCTGACATATTGTATTTTCCATGCTGTGCTGCTATCTGCATTTTCCTGAAGACCAAGTCTTCTTTCTCTCTCTGTCCTAAAGAAAGGGGGTTGGTCTACCTTCTAGTTTGCTGTATTTAATTTGTTAAGTGAACAGTCAAGTAGTTTAATCCAATGCAGCTTATTGTGTGCTCTTTTCTTTTCTCTGCTATGTTTTTATGATGGAATGAGTGCTTGACACATGTAGTGAATGTTTTTGATAAGCGTACATATTCTTTCTAAAAACTAAAAGCATGATAGTTTGTCCCCGGAAGGTACAACAATTCGATAACTGGTTACGTGCCCCTTTTATCTCTAATTGTACATTTGCCTTTGTTTCTTTAACTTGGCACCTTTGCCCCTGCCTTTTGGAAAGTAGTGGCACGTTTGTTCTTGTTTCCCCTCATTTTTCAGGGGCAAACGTGCGACTGTAGGAGCAACCGTGCCATTTATTTCAAAAGGTAGGGGGCAAACGTGCCAAGTTGAAAAGAAAAACGAGGACAAATGCACAATTAGGTATCAAAACCAGGGCAATCATGCAAATCATCCTAAAAAAATCACTTGCTAGTCTTGTGAGCTGTTTACATGTTTTGTTCTCTATAAGGTATTGTCAGCTTTGGAGCAAGGAGAGTCTCTTGTGAAAGCTCTAGAAGAGGCTGTGCCGGAAGATGTGCGTGGAAAACTTACAACTTCTGTGTCCGAAATTTTGCAATCCAAACGAGGAAATTTCAGCTTAGAAGCGTTGAAACGACTTGGATGGAACAATGTAAGATCAACCACCACCAAGTCAGTGGCCCAGGAAAAGCTCAAAGATTCAGATCAGGAAAATGTGAACAGGGATGCCAAATTGGTTGGTCAGGACAGAAATTCTGCAACCATTGGTGAGGGGGACCAAAAAGATTCTAACATTACAAATGACAATAATCCTGGAGAAAGCATTGAGATATCACAGGGGCAGCCTTCTCAAGCTTCTGGACCTGTTGGAACTGCAACAGAAATAGGAAATGACCAAACACAACCAAATAAATCAGACAAAGCGAACTCTCTGACAAATGACAACATTGAAGAGCACCATCGAACAGAACAAGGCAGTGAAACAAATCCAAAGCCTAAAACAGAGCAGGGCAGTGAAGAGCAGCACAGAACAGAACAGGACAGTGAAGCAAATCCAAAGCATAGAACAGAGCAGAGCAGTGAAGAGCATCATAAAACGGAACAGAGCAGTGAAACAAATCCAAAGCAGGTTCCTGATGATCAACCAATGGCCAACACAAATGGGGCTCCTAGGGAGAGAGGGCAATCAGCAGATTCTACCACCCCTCCCATCGAATACTACTAAGGTTTGTACCATCTAGGACCACCCCAAGCTGTAACTCTTTGGAAAAAGAGCATTGATGCCATCATTGTAAGCACTTGTTCTGAATAGCGATAAATATAATTTAACATTGTTGGTTTTCTCCTGCAAGATCTTCTTTGTGTGCATTTTCAGTTGGAATGCTAAATTGTCATTTGGATTTATGCAGTGGTTATCAGCAGTGGAGTTTGCTCTTCTGAAAGGTCGCCATCCACTTATCAAAGATGTGGACATAACTATCAACCCATCCAAAGGTCTAGCATCTGTTGAACCTCAAGCAAATGATATGAAAGCTTCAAAAGGCAATAATTTTCATCAGCATTCGGAAATCATTTTGTATAGTAATGTTCCACATGGAATTAATGGGCTGCTTGTTGATTCCGCAAAAGAAAATTCTGGTGCTCAAAACAAAGAGAATGAACGGTTGAAAAACGATGGTGATAAAGACAGGGTAAACAGAGATCCAGATGAAGAAGGTTCAGTAGAGAGTTCTGAAGAGATTGAAAAAGGTCAAGTGCTGCAATCAGCAAGTCTCATCATGAATATGCTAGATGCTACCATGCCTGGTACTCTTGATGATGATCAAAAGAAGAAGGTACAGCTGACATATTGTATTTTCCATGCTGTGCTGTTATCTTCATCTTCTTTCTCTCTCTGTCCTAAAGAAAGGGGGTTGGTCTACCTTCTAGTTTGCTGTATTTAATTTGTTAAGTGAACAGTCAAGTAGTTTAATCCAATGCAGCTTATTGTGTGCTCTTTTCTTTTCTCTGCTATGTTTTTATGATGGAATGAGTGCTTGACACATGTAGTGAATGTTTTTGATAAGCGTACATATTCTTTCTAAACACTAAAAGCATGATTGTTTGACCCGGGAAGGTACAAAAATTCAATAACTGGTTGCGTGCCCCTTGTTTCTTTAACTTGGCACCTTTGCCCCTGCCTTTTGGAAAGTAGTGGCACGTTTGTTCTTGTTTCCCCTCATTTTTCAGGGGCAAACGTGCGACTGTAGGAGCAACCGTGCCATTTATTTCAAAAGGTAGGGGGCAAACGTGCCAAGTTGAAAAGAAAAACGAGGACAAATGCACAATTAGGTATCAAAACCAGGGCAATCATGCAAATCATCCTAAAAAAATCACTTGCTAGTCTTGTGAGCTGTTTACATGTTTTGTTCTCTATAAGGTATTGTCAGCTTTGGAGCAAGGAGAGTCTCTTGTGAAAGCTCTAGAAGAGGCTGTGCCGGAAGATGTGCGTGGAAAGCTTACAACTTCTGTGTCTGAAATTTTGCAATCCAAACGAGGAAATTTCAGCTTAGAATCATTGAAACGACTTGGATGGAACAATGTAAGATCAACCACCACCAAGTCAGTGGCCCAGGAAAAGCTCAAAGATTCAGATCAGGAAAATGTGAACAGGGATGCCAAATTGGTTGGTCAGGACAGAAATTCTGCAACCATTGGTGAGGGGGACCAAAAAGATTCTAACATTACAAATGACAATAATCCTGGAGAAAGCATTGAGATATCACAGGGGCAGCCTTCTCAAGCTTCTGGACCTGTTGGAACTGCAACAGAAATAGGAAATGACCAAACACAACCAAATAAATCAGACAAAGCGAACTCTCTGACAAATGACAACATTGAAGAGCACCATCGAACAGAACAAGGCAGTGAAACAAATCCAAAGCCTAAAACAGAGCAGGGCAGTGAAGAGCAGCACAGAACAGAACAGGACAGTGAAGCAAATCCAAAGCATAGAACAGAGCAGAGCAGTGAAGAGCATCATAAAACGGAACAGAGCAGTGAAACAAATCCAAAGCAGGTTCCTGATGATCAACCAATGGCCAACACAAATGGGGCTCCTAGGGAGAGAGGGCAATCAGCAGATTCTACCACTGACCAGAATCCACAACCTACAGCTGACCAGAATCCACAATCAGCAGTAGAAAAGGAAAGTGAGACAGCTCGGACAAGCGAAGATAAGGCTGCTCGTAATGTGAGTGATCAAAACATGCAAATCCCTAAAACAGAAGAATCAAAAAAACCTTCCCCGGTTTCTGTGACCCAGGCATTAGATGCATTAACTGGATTTGATGACTCAACTCAAATGGCTGTCAATAGTGTATTTGGGGTTCTTGAAAATATGATTGATCAGTTCGAGAAACAACAGGA
>LAPY01000352.1:169776-180362 GCA_000970635.1 Eragrostis tef | reverse complement strand
CCGGCGGCGTGCCGTCGCGGCTGCCGCTCTCCCTCAAGCTCCTCAACCTCAGCTACAACGCGCTCGGGGGGCCAGTGCCACCGGCTCTGGGGTCACTGCATCGCCTCCAGAATCTCAACCTTGACAGCAATGACCTCACCGGAACAATTCCCGCCTCCCTTGGCAACCTCACCTCCATCACCGCCCTCAGTCTCAGCATCAACAACCTCGTTGGTCCCATCCCCGACTCCTTCGGCAACCTCCAATCCCTCACCGGCCTCTACCTCAACTTTAATATGCTCCAAGGATCCATACCAACCGCGGTGTTCAACCTCTCCTCTCTCCAGTATCTTATACTACAAGACAACAACCTCAACGGAACCCTGCCCTCTGACGGCAAGCTTCCTAGCCTCAGGGTGCTCAGCGTCGACTCCAACCATCTCCATGGTGCCATCCCGGCGTCACTCTGCAACGCTTCCAAGATGGAGGTGATCCAGATGGTGAATAATTCCTTCTCCGGGGTCATACCAGATTGTTTCGGAGCGCTCAATAACTTGTGGGCAGTAGTACTGGACGTCAACCAGCTGGAAGCAAATGTTGATGCTGATTGGGGGTTCATGGACAGTCTGACTAACTGCAGCAGTCTACAATTCATTGGACTGGGTGGAAACAAGCTGAGGGGTGTGCTGCCCGGCTCCATCGCGAACCTTTCAACGACCATGAAGTCCTTGAGCATGTGGGGCAACATGGTAAGTGGGGAAATACCTCAGGAAATTGGCAACCTTGTCAACTTGAACACAATTCAGATGGGCTTCAATAACCTTACCGGCACCATCCCTGCTTCACTTGGCAAACTTCACAAGCTGAGCAACCTGTATTTGAATGATAACAGGCTATCAGGGCAAATACCACCAACAATTGGTAATCTCACTGTTCTCTTAATACTAGCCCTTGATAACAACACGCTCACCGGTCCTATACCTTCCAGTCTTGGTAGTTTCCCTTTGACGAGACTGACATTGGACAACAATCGCCTCACTGGTCCAATACCAAAAGAAGTTCTCCTTATATCCACGCTTGTCTATGCAAGTTTCCAAGGGAACATGCTAACTGGGTCGTTGGCACTAGAAGTTGGTCACATGATAAATCTCCAGGTTCTTGATGTATCTAAAAATAGGTTAACCGGTGAAATTCCCATCTCTCTTGGAGATTGTCAAGTCTTAGAATACTGCGTTTTGAAAGGGAACGTCTTTCAAGGGAAAATTCCAGACTCAATAGGACAAATGAGGGGCCTATTGGGTCTTGATCTTTCGGGAAACAATTTGTCTGGTCATATTCCGGATTACTTGGGTACCATGAAAGGTCTTGAAGAATTGGATCTCTCCTACAATAGCTTTGATGGTGAAGTTCCAAAACGAGGAATATTTCTCAATGCCAGTGCCTTTTCAGTTGAGGGGAACACTGCCTTGTGTGGAGGTATTGATGAGCTGAAATTGCCACCTTGCTCAAACCATGGTAGTACTACCGATAAGCGATCACGTAAGGTTATTATGACCATATCCTTAGCCACTGGCATTCTGAGCATTGCCTTGCTGCTTGCCCTATTTGTATTCTATTATCGAAGAAGGAATCAAAGAAGGAAATTGAGAAAGGAAGAACATACCATGCCAAATATCAACGATCAGCATGTCAGGGTTTCATACATCAACTTGGCGAATGTAACAAATGGTTTTTCTTCTGAGAACCTTGTAGGAGTTGGAAGCTTTGGCTCTGTTTACAAGGGAACGATGATGATCAATGACCAAGAAGTGGTTGTCGCTGTGAAGGTGCTCAACCTTCAGCAACGAGGAGCATCACAAAGTTTTATTGCAGAATGTGAGACTTTGAGATGTGCTCGACATCGGAACCTTGTTAAAATCTTGACAGTCTGCTCAAGTATTGAGTCTGGCGGTCTTGATTTCAAAGCTCTTGTATTTGAATTCCTACCAAATGGAAATCTGGACCAGTGGCTGCACACCTGGGAACATGGCATACATATGGGGCTTGATCTTGCGCAGCGTATAGACATTGCCATTGATATAGCTTCAGCACTTGAATATCTTCACAACTATAGGCCATCCCCAATTGTTCATTGTGATCTCAAGCCAAGCAATATTCTCCTAGATAATGACATGGTTGCTCATGTTGGTGATTTTGGACTTGCAAGATTTGTGCATCAAGACCGAACTAGCCTCCCAGACATATCAAGTAGTTGGGCTACAAGAAGGGGAACCATTGGATATGCTGCTCCAGGTCAGATTCTAACTAGCACATTGCCTGCTTTCAAGATTGATCCGATGGAAAGGCACAAGCATGTGAGACACATTGCTCCTTTTTTTAGTCATTTAACAAGTAATAAGCAATGACACACTCTTCAACTACTAAATAATTTTCACTAAAATATCAAAAGAACTTGCTACACAAAATGCTGAACTTCTTTTGTTTAAAGAAAGTTAGCCTCCGTCTAGTTGCTGAATATATGTTTGTTCCAAACAGAGTATGGACTAGGTAATGAAGTCTCAATCCATGGTGACATATACAGCTTTGGAGTACTGTTGTTAGAAATTTTCACAGGTAAAAGACCAACAGATAGCAGTTTCGTGGATGATCTGAGTCTTCATAGCTATGTGCAAGTGGCATTGCAAGATCAGCAAGTTGCCAGTGTGGTAGACCAACGGTTACTGCCCGTACAAGATCAAGAAAGCGAAGGGAGAACATCCAGCTCCAGTAGCACCACAGAAACGATGCTTTCCTGCGTGACCTCAGTTTTGCAGATCGGAATTCTATGCTCGAAGGAGGCTCCAACAGACCGCCTGCTCATCGGTGATGCCTTGAGAGAGCTTCAAGGAGTAAAAGACAAGTACAGCCGGACACATAACTAAGTGAAGCAAAGTAAAATTATCTATTGAACAAAATATTTACACAAAGAACCAGTTCTGAGAATTCTGTGATCATAACAGGTTCCAGTTCCTTGGTTGCACTACTCGACCAAGTGTTGCCTTTTTAATTTTAAAAGTTGCCAGTTTGCCAACGGGTGTAATTTCCCATTGTGTATTACCTTTTTAATTTTAAAAGTTGCCAGTTTGCCAACGGGTGTAATTTCCCATTGTGTATTACCTTTTTAATTTTAAAAGTTGCCAGTTTGCCAACGGGTGTAATTTCCCATTGTGTATTACCTTTTTAATTTTAAAAGTTGCCAGTTTGCCAACGGTTGCACTACTCGACCAAGTGTTGCCTTTTTAATTTTAAAAGTTGCCAGTTTGCCAACGGGTGTAATTTCCCATTGTGTATTACCTTTTTAATTTTAAAAGTTGCCAGTTTGCCAACGGGGGTAATTTCCCATTGTGTATTGAAGCTTTGTTACGTGACTGACGTCCTCTATGTACATTTTAATATACCTATGTTCCTTCTTGTGTATATGCTGCATGTCATGTCAAAGAAGGTTTAGAGACAATGGCATCAAAGAACTGGCAAGATCTCGCTTTCCTCCACTCGACTCGCCGATGGCTTGCGATTTCCATCACTAAATTATCCAACCGTCTGCTAACATTCGACACACTGTCGTTTTTGCACTGTACTCTTCAATGATAGCCCACGAAACAACACTTCTCCAGGAATGTACATGTTAATATTTACAGAAGGTAATCCTTGAGCACTGAACACAATAAAAAACCTATAGAACACTCAGGAGCCCTAGACTAGTCTAGAGTTTCTCAAAGTCCAACCTCTATGTTGATTGTCAAGAACTATCACCAACCACTACTATCAGAAAGATACACCTACACAGGCTTAAGGTTCGTATCACCAAATTGCTGATCATTTTTCACTGAACTTTGTCCTTGCCATCAACCGCAGACTCTGGTGCATCAACCACAGTGCTGTCTGGCACTGGCGAAACTTCTACCGTGTCAATTTTTGTTGCTGATGGGTCATCTTCTTCATCATTTTGGCATTCATCTTTGCTTTTGTCAGAGCCCTTTCTGCTGAACATGGTCTTTAGGTTTTGAGCGGTCTTCCCTGCATGTTTGACAATATGGACTGCCTTTTTCCTCAAATGCCGTTTGGTCGGACTGTCTAGTTCCTCTCTCTCAGGGCTTGAGTAGGGGTCATCTGCTCCCTTCTGCATTTGACTGTTCCCATGATCTTGATCAACAACATATGTTACTTTAACCCTGCTTTCTCCAACTGGCCGAATGTTCGGGTGAGGCGTCACACATGGAGAAGCTTCATCATCACTCCCTTTCTTTGAGCTACGGTGGAGCACAGCTCCAGCTAGTTTCCCCAGACCCTTTTTTACCTTGCGGAGATGGCGATGGTGCGATTTACCATTGCCAGGTTCCTCGGTGCTAGAGTCACTTCTCTGAGATTCCGATACCGATGACCTTGGGCTGTCGCTGCAGGTATCATTCTCCCGGTGGATTTTGGAATCCTGACAACGAGGACGTCCTTTCCGAGGCTCCCATGTACTGGTGACATCGCTACCTGGGCGATGTACCCAAACTTCAGCCTTCTCCAATCCTTCGATGTCAACAGGCTCATATTCATCAGTCATCTTTCGAAATTCATCAGATGATTCACTTTCATTGTTGGTCCTGGATGAAAAACTGGACCGTCGTGTGCTAGTTTTGCCCACCTTGGGTGTCCCGCATTGCTCCTCATCGTCATTAGGAACCTGCAAGCAACATGCACATCGTAACTAGTAGTTTTCGCTCAAACTTAACTACTATTTCATTACTGGACAAGTGAAAAGCACATGTTGGGTCACCAGCTGTCCAACAATTATAATTCAGGCTGCCGTGCAACCAGAAACAAAAGAAAATCTGGATGCAGTCACTTGAAACTTCTTGACTATCAGCACCGAGTAAAAATAAACACATATCTTACCTTTTCATTTTCATCTTCAAGTACAGTTACAGCAATGTGAATCCTCCCTGTCTTTATATTCTTTAGCGCAATCCATATATCATGCCTTTGTCCACCCCTCAGTTTATTGATGCTTATGGAACAATCACTGCACAGAAAGCAAGAAGTAAGTTTTAACTGTACTTGATACTCAAAAGAATTAGATACTCAAACTTTCCAGATGTGATATCAAGGATTTTTGACATTATATAATTAGCACGAAGTAAGACTCCGTTATTTGAGATATATCATACTGGGTAATCAGACCAACCCGAGAGCATCATCAAAGATGGGATCCTTGTCTCGGACTTGAAGAGAAAGAATATTGACAGCTTCCCATGAAGTTATTGGTATTTTAAACTCCTCGTGCCATCTCGGGTTAAGAGTTTTCTTGTGGATCTTTGTCTGAAAACGGTAGGGTCCAAGATGGCCTTTCACATATGGGTCAGCCAGTCCTGCACATGAATGCAACAACAAGCATTTGGCTGAACATTATTTAAGTACAGAAGTCCTCCACAAAGACTCAACAGTGATTCAGGTCCCTTAAAAGTTGCTTGCATATAACGACACACTAAGTGCTTGAGAACATACCGTTTGGATCAGATGGCTTCATCTCCACTCCTTCCAAGATCTCGACCTTAGCATGTGCAATAGGTGGCTTCTCGTCAACACTAAACCAGTTTTCTGATACATAAATTTGGACAAGAACTTATAACAGGTTCTGTTGTAAGTGTTATGATTGAAGACTGCTAATGTTTGCAGCAGTGTACAAAATTCAAAGTGACCACTGGGTTGGAAAGGGAAGCTATGTTTGACGAACCTTGCTACAACATTATCCAGTTCAATCTTTTCTTAGAATATTACCTAGCTAAATCTAATGCAGCACCATTGAGAATGGAAACCGCAGTAATATGACTAAAATGGGGGCAGTATCAGAAGTTAGTGGAAAAATCTGCCCACATTTATTTTAGTTCAGAAGTAATAGAACACAAGTTTAGAAAGATGAAGTGGATTCAAAACCCTCAGATACAGCTGAAAAAATTGTTGCAGCACGTTTATGGAAATTACCTGTTGATTCAGCGGCAAACTTTTCCAGATCAATAACCAGCATGTTAGGCTGCAAAAGAATATTTCCAAGAAATTATCGATTGTTTTGCTGTAAGAATATTTTCCGAAAAATGTCGTCAAAATAAGTCTCCCATGGAATGTCCACGCCATGAAAGAAACAATTCTATGGCATGTGCACCATACAAAATTGAAGCGAAACTGTTATCTAAGTATGCAAAGCCACAAAATATTCTCTAGCCTTTCATTATTTGACAATTGGCTGATAAATGCAGAGAAAAGTATATTTGATCTAAAACCAATGAAAACCCTTGACACAGCAACATATAGACTTCATAATAGAAGAACATGCTTGCTTGAAGATGAATGACTTAGCAAATCTAACCTCAACAAGGGTCTGTCCAAAGGCAACATCCAACATTCTGTCCTGCAAAATTTGAAGCAAAAAAATAACTGAGTGCCCAAAAGCAATGTAATGACATTTTATGCACGTAATGGGAAGTATATCAAAACAGGTGAACTTACAAGCCATCCAGAAATTCCTGGAAGTTCAGTTACGTCAAGCCCATGACCGAACAGAGGTTTCACTGTCATTTGGAAGTAGGGAGGCTCAACAAAGCAAACTCTTACACGCCCAATGAATGGCCACTGTTCCAGAAACCTCACTCCTACCAGAACCTGCACATAAGCACTCGACATGTAAGCAGTCCAAAACATATAATCTATATAAATAAGAAACAAAACATACATATAACTCCCTACAAATATCATGATTTATTTGTGGCACAACTAGCCTTTCATTTTCTTCAAATACGACTCAAATTTCCATATCAGTGAATTAAGTCCAACTTTGGTCCCTCAACTCTTGTCTTCGTTCAGATTTGATCCCCTATCTCTTGAACAGATTATATTTGGTCCTTCATCTCTTTATACCATTCAACAGAGGTCCTTAAGAGGTTTTCCAAGATAGTTCCGCACGCATGGTCATCGCTGACTAGGATCCAAAGTGTCGATTGACATGGCATCTCTTCTATGTACCCTCTTCTTGATCGATCTCTTTAACACAGGTTGAACTTTTTCGAAACTCAAACTCATCTGCCGCACAAATAGCGTCGCCACCAGCGATAATAATCACATCGTCTATCAGTGCCGCAGTTTCGCTGCGATGTCCATCGATCCATGGGCCTTGCTCTGATCCCTTGAAAAGATTAGTTATACAGATGCCATGAAAGATGTGTGCCACGGTGATTTGTATAGTGCACACAACACACGCGCATGTGTTTGATTAGTTTAATCTCTGCTCCGATCTGTTTAATTCTGGGCATTTGTTTAGTCACTTCAAACATGAGCAGGACATTTCCATTTTTCTACCGCCTGGATTTGCAAGCCAAAGTGGCATGATTAGGTAACCACTGGTGGGATTCAGCTGATGGATAAATATGGTGGTGATTTGGAGGTCACTAGCCGAACCGAAAAATTTCGAGTAGGAATTTGAGACAGAGGTACGATCTGAGAGATAGAGAGAAAGAGTCGATATGAATCCTAGTCAGCACCACTACGCGTGCAAAACCACTGTATTGAATGGTATAGAGAGATGAGGAACCAAATATAATCGGTTCAAGAGATGAGGGACCAAATCTGAACCGAGACAAGAGTTGAGGGACCAAAGTAGGATTTAATCCTTTCTATTATAACAATCCGATGCTCCGATCTATCCTGGTGTTCAGTAATGTAAATTTTGTTAGTTTTCTAAACATTAAGTACTCATTGAAATGTGTAAACGAAGATTATTTGTTCCGCAAATACTATCATTAGAGCAAGTTGAGGTGGTCTTTTATGTCAGCAACCATACCTTCCCTTCAATATGCATTCCAGTTATATGCATGATTGTTGTAATGCCAAATCCTAATCTCTTCCTTAGTTGTACGGCCATTCTTGCATCCATATCATCGGCTGAAAGAAAGTTGATCCCTATCTCCAAAACCTGGTGCACATTGTTAAAGTTAGCCATTTCATGGTTCATAGAGTAAGAAATTACCCAGGAAAAAGGCATCTCAGAAAATAAATGTCACACACATTACTCACCAAATGGTCATCATCAGTAGATTGGCTTACAACTCTCATGTCTGTAAACATTGGTGGGCTCCTACCCAAGTAAAGGCTTTCGATAACTGCTTTCTTCTGCAAATGTAACATATGTGGAAATTTGAATCAGATACATATATCTATTACTGAAATGATAATGGAATAAGACTGCAAACTGGCAGCAGATTAGTTCTTTTGCACCTGAGGAACACTAAAGAAAACATTCTCATGTGCGACTCGAGTTCAATGAAAGGTAGCTCATCAACAATAGTAGCTCCTAAAAACTGCATACTTACTGCCGTCCATGGCTTGAACTTCTCCAGGAACCACGGGAATATAGGCAAAAGAAACTGTTGGGATGCAACCTTCTCCATGCAAACTGGCCACATCTTTTCCACAGCAAAGTTTAACCACCTGACTGTCTCTGCATCAGAGAGAAGCTGGTCCAAAAACGAAATCAGATATAAGAAGTAGACAGGGTTTTCATCAACATGAAAGCTGCACAATGTACCTTTCTCTGATTGGCACCTTTCCTTTCCTCATACTGTAGCCGCCTCCGTAGCCTCATCGTGTACCGCTCATTAACCTGAAAACACAATAAAGCCACACGTGAGATAACTGAAAAAGACTGAAAAACCTATGGCAATTGGGCATTATACTGTATCTGCATTGGATTATAAACCGATTTTTATTTTGAACTGAGATGATAAACCCATTGCAATTGATTAATAATTTCTAGGGCTGCCGTAGCATAGTGTGTTTATGCTATTGAATTTGATGGATATAAATCTAAAAAAAACAGTTCCACGTAACTACAGATATAAGAAACAATATAGCAACATTTCAGGCAACATTAGTAACTCAATATCTGACTGAACTTTTGACAATTATACTAACTGTGTTGCCTTTTACTGGAGGTAAACTCAAAAGGATTCTACGATTCTAACCAATTCAATGCAGTGTACATTCTGTTTTACTAAATCCATGTTGAGCAAGTTACACGATCAAAACAGCGGCGATGGCATCCCCTCTAAATTGTGCAGTAACAGGCTTAACTGACATAACCTTAGCCATTCCATACTTGCACAACCGTTCCCCTTACGATGTCCAAGGTAAACCCCACTCAATGTATTATTCCCTTTAGAAAAAACCCAAACATCAAAAGTTTGCTTTACTTTGACCGAAGTTCCAGAATAGTAAAGACCCCCAATCTTGACCATATGAGACGTCAAATAAGACTACGTCGTAGCTGGTTCTGTAGGCTACCAAAGACACGGTTTCAAATGCACATAACTTGATCATTATAATTCATTTCTCTATTTATAGGGAAGCAAACCTTTGAATGACGAGGTAGCAAAGAACGTTGATGCCAATCAAGTAAAACCGTCTATACACGTATCAAATTGACAGAAACTTCGAGCACTCAGCCCATCCCAATACACGGTACATGCTGAACCAACCTTTTGAAATTCTGTTGCCAAAAATAACCGATGAAAAGAGAGATTCGCACCAATTGAATACGATAGCGACCTGTTGTCATCAAATCTATCACGGCCGCTTTTTGGTCAAGCCTGACGTTTCGGTGCGGACGGGGGCAACACGACAGAGATGGAGCGGAAAAACAGAGTTGGTTGATGAGGCACCAAACCCACTACTGTAAACCAGAGGGGAGGGGCAGAGCGTCCGGGTCTGACCAGGCGGCGCGGACAAGCAATGCGGTTGAATTCATCGAAAACGAAACAGGGGTATGAATTGACTGCCAAGGAGGATAAGCAATCGCGAAACCGGAGTCCCAGTGCCGCAATCCTACACACGGAATGTACGGGTTCTACTCCCCTCGCAGGCTCGGCGGGCGGCAGCAGGAATCGATCGATTCGATCCGAGGCACGGGGGAAGGTAGGGAGGGAGACGGCAAGGAGGCGGGCGGGCGGAGCAACTCACCGCGAAGATGTAGAGGAGCGCGACGAGGTAGAGCGTGGGGTGCGCCCAGCCGGTCGCCGCGGCGGCCCAGAGCGCCGCCAGCACCAGCGCGGCGTGGTGCACCACCGTCACCTCCGTGATGTCCATCGCGCAGACTTCACCAAAGCTCGAATCGTCCTGCTGCTGCTGCCTTCGTGGGCACGGGGGGGACAGAACAGAAAAGGCGGAAGCGCAGGATGTCGGCGGGGTGGAAAGCCGGGCTGCCGGGTTATAAACTAAACCGGCGCGGCAGCCGACGCGGGCGTGGCGGATGCGGATGAGGGGAGAATCATCAGCAGCACCTGCTCTGCTCCGCGGGCGGGCGGCAGGCGGGCAGGGAAAGGGAGGGAAAATTATTTTACGCGGGCGCGGGGGAACGTGGCCGAAGCGGGGCTGGGCACATGGGCAGAGCGGCGTGGCTGCGTGGCGCCGAAGCCGTGCGAGTTTCTTTGCTCCGGGGGGCGAGGGATTGGATCGACGGGTTTTTGATGGGATGGGATGGGAAGGAACGCGTCGTCCTCGTCAGCCGAGAGCCGACGCGGGCGGCGAGGTGGCGG